>JAIPMN010005310.1:0-14020 GCA_020650975.1 Apostichopus californicus
CTCTGGGGAATACTTTGACAGCGAATTTCTGGCGTTTGAAGCCGTATTTACGGAAATTTGTGCATGGGTGGTGTTGTAGTAATGTAGATAAACCATTCTAAGACAAGAACATTTTTCATTTCATAACCTCTTTAATGTATAAATTACCATTCTTAATGTAAATCAATCTGTAACATCTTAACATTTAGGTAACCCTTGCAACTCCTTTCCTTGTCTAAATGGAGGAACATGCATCCCATCTGCCAACGCTCCAGACTTCTTCTGCATATGTCAAGCAAACCTCCAAGGACCACTGTGTCAACAAGGTTGGTGGATGGTTCCCATACTCTTCATAACCGATTTCCCTAACCCACTGATTGCTCTATTTATTTATTTATTTTTTTGCTTGATTCAATTCTATTTTCAGTTTAGTTCATACTTCGATACGCATTTAGTGTCTTAATTATAATCAGTAGTGGCAAGTAGCCTACAGTAGGTTAGGCAGTAAAGTTAGGACAGAAAATCCCTTTTTACCAAATAAATATCATCCATTTTTTGTGTGAAATGTACATTTTTGTTTTTCGTTTTTTGTGTTTGTGAATCATCTGCCATTAAATATCGAGAGTTTGATGCTATTACCGGCTCATAATTTACAGACTATGTACTATTCGTGTTCATTCTATGATATATGTAGGCTACACACATGTACGTTTCTTATTCCTTATTTTCTCCCATTTGTTTTGATGAGGTGTAAAGTGTACCAGGAGATTTACAGACTCATACATTCTTTTTACTGTTTCTTTTGAAAGCCCTACTGGATACAACTGCCCCAAACATTGCAGGCTGTCCTGGAAATATGACAGTGACATCATTTACATCCACCTATGAGCAAGTGTCTTGGCAAGTTCCTACAGCTACAGATGCATCACCACCAGTCACCCGTACAGAGACGCATTTCCCAGGAGTTTTCATCAGAAGGGGTCAAACCATTAATGTCATTTACCGTTTTACAGATGCTTTCACAAATACAGCTGTCTGCAGTTTCTTTATTGTAGCTCCAGGTAAAAATCTGACATTTAATTTCAATATTCTCGTGTATTTTCATTTTCATACTTGATACACAAAGCGAGAGATACTTTTGAGTACTCTTTGACACAAGCATTTCAAGGTAGCAGCTAGAGCTGTAATGTCGTAAATGTCAATCATGTCAAAGTCTACAAACAGCAGGGGTGGGCAATCTTTTACAATGAATGGGCCAGATGTAAGGAGTGAAAAAATTGACTGGGCCGCACTTAACCCAAGACCTGCTGTCGATTTCAAACCTTTGATTCCGATGACTTTCAAGAAATAGGTGTGTGTACTTAATCTGTATTCACAAAAACATAATGTCAATACAGTACAGTTGATAATTAATGGGGATAATAGGCCTACCTGACAGCATCATTAGCGCCGATAAATTCTAAGCAGCTAGCTCGTTTTTTGTAATGATGTAAAATAGATTGAAGATTGATTTTTTTTCTTTTTCTTGAGACATCTCATGGGCCGCAAAAAATCACTGGCGGGCCGCATGTGGCCCGCGGGCCGTAGGTTGCCCACCCCTGACTTACAGTAACCACCTATAAGTTTTATCATGTTGACACATGACACAGTGAGACTAGTATGCGAGCCTAACCCCCCTAACTCTAATCCTAACCCCCTCGGGAGGAGATAACCCAGTGCCATCTGCCGAGGTAGTTTGGTTACTTGGGTATTTGTAAATAGGAAGAAGATCCTGCTAGGAGGCCCTCTTTAACTTTGAAGCATTTTTTTATCAGCAGTTAAAAATGGCTAGTAAAATTCCATAGTGTTCCATGGATTCATTATAATTCTAATAAATAGGACCCTAAATATAAAACAGATCGACTCTGAAATAGTTGCACCATTTTTGAAATGTATGTGATTGTTCTCACATATTTTGCTTATACCTTTGTCACATTGAAAGTGCAAAACTGTTATTTCCTTTGCATTCATATCTGAAATATGTATTTTATTTTTCCATTGACAGCTTAATAGAGCCAAAACAACAATCATGGTGAGTATATCTATTGATAATGCAATTAGTGACATTTTGTGAAGTAAATCACTTCCCAAAAGAAACAAAATTGAAGAGTAAGCAAAACATTAAAATAAAAGACAACATTATTGAACTAAAATTCATTTCTCTTGACACAAAGATATATGTCAATGGCTCATTTTTAGTGATAGTTTAATTCTTTGAACATTTTCTTTGTTATACAGCTCAATGAAGATCCAACCTAACTGGACAAAACCATCAGTCATAATACCCATGGATACCTTACCTGCTACTGTGGATTTAAAATCATGTACATTTCTGGATCCACTTTCTTTACCAAACTCGTTGGATTCCTAGCGTCTCATTTGCAGCTGTTTGTCACTTACGACACTCTCTATCTGCTAGTAAATCAAAAGTACTGTTTTAAATTATAGAATAAGCAAGCTGTTTACTTTCCCCGCCCCCCACTGGGTGGCTTTGGTTTGTATATATGTTAAACGTGGATCAGACTCCACAATTTGAACGTTGTGATAGACTACGATCAGGAGGGGATCAGATCCTGTGCATGATCAGTACTTGGTGTTAACTTTGTAATGTAATACAGACTGGGTTTGTCTCAGGATTGGCTTTGCGTTATTCCTTTCGTTGCTTGACACAATAGTAGTAAGGATTAATAGCAGCGATGTACAACACAAAGCTTATGCTTTTGCACATTTACTTATAGTGCGCAAACCGCCTTTTCAGTGATTGAAAGCAAAGTGTCTGATAGTGAGTGCAGGGTCTGATAGTGTGAGCGCAGGGTATGATAGTGTGAGCGCAGGGTCTGATAGTGTGAGCGCAGGGTCTGATAGTGTGAGCGCAGGGTCTGATAGTGTGAGGGCAGGGTCTGATAGTGAGCGCAGGGTCTGATAGTGTGAGGGCAGGGTCTGATAGTGAGTGCAGGGTCTGATAGTGTGAGCGAAGTGTCTGATAGTGTGAGCGCAGGGTATGATAGTGAGTGCAGGGTCTGATAGTGAGCGCAGGGTCTGATAGTGTGAGGGCAGGGTCTGATAGTGAGCGCAGGTTCTGATAGTGTGAGCGCAGGGTCTGATAGTGTGAGGGCAGGGTCTGATAGTGAGCGCCAGAGGTTCAAAATCAATTGAAGCTGTTTGAATGTTGAATATCCAGCGTGGGGTCTGGTCCATAACGTAACTTCCCCCAAACTGCATCTTTGAAGATTACTTTGGTTAAAAAAGGAATTGAAATTATTAATTTGAAGTAAAATTTATGGAAACAACCGGGTGTATCATGGCAGAAGTTAATTTATTGCAAGCTTGTACAAAAGTCATTAATTTGCAAAAAGAAAGAAATTGTGAATATCAAAATTACGAGTGAATTGTGGATAAAGAAACAGTGGCAACACGTTACGAATGTTTACTTTGTACCATTTGCAATGCATGCAACAGTTTGTTCATTTCCATGATTTTGGTGGCATTTTTCATTATTTCAGGATGGTTTACAAACGAAAATAAAAATATACGCTTCTTTCGTATTAAACCAATGTTTCATCTTCTTGTGCTATAGTACTGTTCTCTTTCCCAGTAACCCTTAAAATCAAATCAAATAGCAAAGAAATTGATTTATTACTTAATACATCTGGTTTTGCAGTGCCCAAAAAAGCAAACTAACATTTTAGAAGAAGTTCCAATACAAGTATAATTTTAAGAAATTTCAAAATTTATCAATTCTTCCACACTGGACAAGAAAACAAAGTGAGAATGTTTTTTTTAAGTTATTTTCCAAAAGTTTTGATCTGTCTCACAAATTGGATGCTTCGGGAAAGAAAGAAATCAAAACTTTGAAAGTCATGATTTTAACCCCCCCCCCCCTTCTTTTTTCGGTTAATGCAAGTCATTTCAAGTGACAAATGTTCTAGTCCATTACAAAACAAAAAGTAAGAGAAAAACTGCTGAGGATGAATTGTGTTAATCCTGAATATGTCTTGTATCAGGATCATTAGTTTAATCTCTTAGTTTGATCCATGAGGCATATTCTAAAGGCTGACACATCTTCTAATTTTGTCTTACTTTGGAGCTACCACATACTAGTCGTAAAATCCAACTGGGTGGGGCTTTTGTTATAGGAAATGAGAAGTTAAACACTTTCAGTATCCCTGTACTACAACACCTAGAGAGAATTAAACTACTAAGTCTCAAACTCTGAGTGGTACCTGGCTTGACTTAAATAATCATTATCTGCACTTTGAACGGACTTGATCAAAGCATTTCGAGACGGAAAAATAACGTCCTTGATAAAAGTGATGTGATACAATTGTCCGTAAACTTAAAATGCAGTTGTATAAGTAGGTATAGATACCTAGTTCTCCTCAATGACAGTGCATACTGACAGACAGACATGTCTGTGTCTAAGTGACATCACACCCTCACATGAGGGCTTTCAAAGTCATTTGAACAGTGACCAAAATCTACTCTTATAACTTCATCTCCCATTGTACAGTTGGATTAAACACACTGAGGATAGTTTTGAGAAGATTATGAATTGCATAGAAAGCAGTTGATATAATAATAACAATTTCAACCATAGTTTTAGCTTTTATATGTAATAAGTACAGAACAAAGGAAAGTCAGAATTAAAGGAATACACAGTTTGGCTTGATTTTCATGCAAGTGAAATTGAATACAGGAATATATATATATATATCGCTAAGATACGATTAATATTTCACAATTCCACAGAAGATGACAGTGGTGCCCCAAATATTTGTGCTCGTTATATTCCGAGTGTCTCATTCATGAAGTCATCAAACACTGTTTGAACCCACATACCAAACAAATAAACACAATATGTGTATAAAGCACTTTCCACATTCGATATAACAGAAAGCTCAATTATCTAGGTGATGACTGGTTTTTCATCAGTTTTGACTTCCTGTTTTCTTTTAATCATTTTTATAGTCAGCATCATTAAAGAAAGAACCATCATGATCAATATTGAACCAAGGATTACTTTGATAAATAATGCTTCCTGCCTCTCCTCCACCTCGTCCTCCCCTGTCAGTACTTCTTCCAATTGCTCGTTAGAATCTAGAGGAAGACAAACCAAACCAATTAAGAAAACAAAGTTTATGGAATACCTCAGTAGGTATTGCAATAACCTAGCAAAATACTGTGCAAATTGTAAACATTTTCAGCAGCTTTTTTTTTTATTCAGAATGTTTGTATGTAAGTTTCATCATTTTTATGAAAAACAAAAGTTATTTAACTTCAAAGCAGCTTTGTATAGTGTGAATACTAATACATTCCCTGTAGTGTCGGGACATTGCTTACATTGTGAATTTGGTAAGAAAGTTTCACACTTGGCTATGAAATAATCTTCCAATTAGCTCTTGCGAAAAAGTCCTAACGACGTATAGACATCTAATAAAGCGTACAATTTGAACATTTTTTCCCAACAGCTTTGAATCTGGTAAAGTAGCTTCGCTTATCACACAATAAACTAGAAGATAACAAATTAAATGAAGTGTATTTTAACCTACTCCACAATGGACGTACAGTACAGT
The DNA here is from genome assembly GCA_020650975.1 of Apostichopus californicus. Lineage (NCBI taxonomy): Eukaryota > Metazoa > Echinodermata > Holothuroidea > Aspidochirotida > Stichopodidae > Apostichopus > Apostichopus californicus. The sequence goes on from JAIPMN010005310.1 coordinate 5,592, forward strand.
AAGTAAATATGTGCTTTGAACATTCATTAAACATCTAATACTTTTGACAGCCATCATTATTCCCTTAGAATTAATATAAAAATTGGAGATTATTTCTGCACCGCCTTACCTTCACAAATCTTGCCATGGTAACCAGCATGACACTGGCAGAAAGTTCCATTACCCACAAGAATGATGCATCTTCCTCCGTTTAAGCAGGGGCACTCTGTACCGTACTCTGTAAAGAAGACCACGACATTGCAGAAACGTTAACAATTAAATATTATACAACACCTAATTATATTCCGGCCATTTGATTGGTCAATTGCTCGTCGATTGCATGCAAAATCCGCTCTATTGCACGCTATGAAATAGAACCATGCGTTATACTTTTTTGATAGCACTTTTTTCAATGGAAAGAGAGTAGAGAAACCTGTCTGTTCAAAACAATCTGTTGCATGAGTGCATTTTACATCCAATTATATCCAAATTTGAAGGTGTTGTATAAAACAAATAATGAATGGTTTCCATTCGTGCAATAGTGCAAATATTTCATTCGTTGAAAGATGTAATTTGTTACATTCCATCTTTCAACGAATGAAATATTTGCACGAATGGAAACCATTCATTATTTGTATATAGAACAAGGAGGATAGTATAATCTTCCACAGCTATAAAAAAGTGTTTATTTTTCAGCAGTAGTAAGTTGTTCTGTTTGGTCTTAACAAGAGTGGATGAGCTCTTTTAGCCCTCATCATCTATGTTTTATTGGACACAGTAGTTAGACTGTCATCGACTACTTTAGGTTTCAGTTTCTAACGTTAAATTGTTTTGGCATGGAAGATGTAGGACTGAACAACTTTCCCGCTAGCCGTGCAGAGCTTTACTCCGTTCAAAAGGACATTTGATGAAGGCGTTGTGGATGTACTTAGCCTGCATCGTTATGTCTGAGATATTACATGGCAAGTATACAACTCTTTTAGAGAAAGAACTCAAGTGGCACATTGTTTGTAGAAGCAATTATTTAAATTAGACTGGAAATAATCTAGATAGATTTCCCAGCAAGGAAGAGAAATAAAAATTGCAAAGTAACAATTCATGGTTGGTTATTAAATGATTTTCTATTTTTATATCCCTATGTATATACCCAAATTGATCGGTACATCATCCCGAAAGGTGGAGAACTTTTCCTTTCTCAGTTAAATCATTTTTTGACTGGCTAATGATCAAGATTTTGTCTGATGTATCATTAACAACACAGCATGACATATATCATATATGAAAAGGAACACTATATCATATATGAAAGGAACACTATACAATATATGAAGGAACACTATATCATATATGAAAGGAACACTATATCATATATGAAAGGAACACTATACCATATATAAAAGGAACACTATACCATATATGAAAGGAACACTATATCATATATGAAAGGAACACTATATCATATATAGAAGGAACACTATATCATATATGAAAGGAACACTATATCATATATGAAAGGAACACTATATCATATATGAAAGGAACACTATCATATATGAAAGGAACACTGTATCATATATGATAGGAACACTATATCATATGTGAAAGGATGACTAGGCCTATATCATATATGAAAGTAACATATATAAGATGGACACCATCAACCCCAACTGTCTAGAGGGTGGGTTCCGTGGAAAGGGCAAATGCGGGATAAAGAATGTATGTTTTCTCTCATTCATACTCATGATGTACTTGAGGGAAAATGCTGACATTAGAAACAGGGTCCAGTGACGTACTTGTCCCTGACCTGGCTCTATAAGAGAGAAATATCTTACCATCGTCTAGTAGTATCTGTATGGAGACATCTCTCTTCCTTCTACTCTCAAAAGCTGATAAATTATAAACAAACAAACAAAATTTGAAAGACAACAACTTTGTAAGAATATGGAAATTTAACTGTGAAACTCTTCCACATATTTCAGTATAGAGCTATCACACTGAAGGCATTTTAAATTGACATGTATCTGCATGTTACCTGGACAAAATAGTATTCCCTATAAACTCAATTAACCTGGGAAGAATGAGTTGGTAAACTAATTCGTTCTGTTCCATGAGACTTATACCATATCTAAAGACTCAATTTGGTTGAGACTTTAAAATAAAGACTCGGTAACACATTATCCTGAGATTATTATAACATTTGGCATCATCCATCAAGGTATCGTAATTATATAATGAGATGACTCATCACTTGCACTGAGATTATAATAACATTGTCATCATTCATCAATCTTACTTTATGATACAATGAGGTAACTCATCAGTCCGAAATATAATGACACTACTACTGTTGAAAGAAAAGCACAGAACAGCCCAGTCTGTTGGATATGTCCGAAAAGCTTAGACTATTTGAACACAGCAGGAAATTAATAGCATCTTACCAGGCATGAAACCAGGTGGGTTGCCAAAAGGTTCACATGTCAACGTCATAGTTATTTCAGAGAAGGTGCACATTAGATTTGGTGGACATGGGTTATTTGTATCACAAGGACTGTTGGTTGCTGCTCCTGATGTGACAAGCAAAACAAGACAGTTAAGGAAATTGATAAGGCAAATATCAATTTTAATGATGTTATTTAGGTTTCTTTAAATTATGTATTGCCCAAGTGGCTCTACAAAAGGCTTTTGGTAGGATTGTAGTTCAATTAGTGTGAGTAAAGCTAGCAGGGCTTTTACTAATTATTATAATACTTCAGTCAAATGGTGTACGTTTGTTATATCACACATGGTTTGGGCTAGTTTATTGTTCAAAAACTAGAGTCTATCTGTACGTACAAGATGAAGAGCTATGACAGGTTAAAATTAGAGAGCTTGTTACTTTAATTTGATAATTATTATAAATAACTATTTTACATATTTCTTATTTTCATTCCATTCAGAGACTGCTCTACTAAATACAGAAGTACTGCAGGCCAGAGTAAATAAAGACAAACTTTACTTGGAGGGCTTTTTGTAGTCCTTCTGCTTGGCTAGTTCCACTAGTGTCACACCCCTACAGGTCCTCTGATACCGTTTACAACATAACCAGAACAGAGCATTGCTTTTCCTGACTTATACCCCAAAATGACCAAGAATAATTGTTGGCCTTAACCACTCAAATGTCCTAAAACTGTATCAAAGATTTGCTCTAACCACTCAAACATCCTAAAACTGTATCAAAGATTGGCCTTAACCACTCAAATGTCCTAAAACCATATCAAAGATTGGCCCCAACTACTCAAATGTCCTAAAACTGTATTAAAGAATGGCCCTAACCACTCAAACATCCTAAAACTGTATCAAAGATTGGCCTTAACCACTCAACTCTCCTTAAACTGTATCAAATATTTCCCTTAACCACTCAAATGTCCTAAAACTGTATCAAAGATTAGCCTTAACCACTCAAATGTTCTAGAACTGTTTTTAAGATCATTAGAAAGCTTACAAGTTAAACCTAACCATTACATATATAGAATATTAAATTAAATAAAGACAAGAGCAAAAACATTTCTCAACATTTTTTAGATAAAACTGAGAAATATCTGCTTTGTCTGCCAAAAAAGTAATCAAAAAGCATAGAAGTCTTCCTCAATAAAAGACCACAATCTAACACATTACACACTAACATGACAAACGAAAATTTACCAGACTGTAAAAATGTGCATGCCATAACAGTACAGGTAAGGTCAGACTTTCATTCTGTTCAAGGTATACTCACCTCTGATTATCACAAAGAACGAACAGGTCGTAAACTGAAGTGCGGAGTCCATGAACACGTAAGAGACTGGTGTTTCTCCAACCGAAAAAAAATCTCCAGGGTTATGAGAGTTGTATACCTGTTCAACAGTACCAACTCCACCAAAGGAAATAGGCTCCTGCCAGGATGCTTGGCTCGATGTCCCTGCTGTAGTTACTGTGATGTCCGATGGACAGTTAAACACACGAGGGACATTTCCAGCTGGGGAAAAAATAACAAAATCAGTAAATTAATTAGTATTTCTTCATTTGTCAATGGACTATTACACACATTCTAAATTTCAAGTTACATAGAGGGCATATGATGGCATTAATCATTAACAGAGAAAAATTCCTATCACACCAAACAAACCAGACAGTCTCTTAGATTCATATTTAACGTCCATGATAAAGAATTGTCAATTGTAAACAACTCTGAAACTGGACAACATACATTAATCTTGGAGTGACTCGAACTTGGGACCTTATGATTGGAAGGCACCGGCGTTAGCCTCACTGAGCTAACACTTCTATGATGAGACCATCCTTTTTGTTGCTACAATTAAAATTCATCCTTACCATGCTGCACGGAATTACACACCGTACAAAGAGGTTATAAGATAATAAAAAAAAACGTCTGGAAGAAAACGAAGCCACTCACCGTTTGCTAGTTGGCAAAAGAGTCCACTGAATCCAGACAAACATGAGCATGAAAAGTATGTATTAAACGGCGTGCAGGTACCTCCATTTTGACACGGGCTGCTGTCGCACGGATTACCAACTTTGAAACAAATCAAAGTATTTGAAAACATTTCATTGATGATACTGGCAGCTGGCAAATTAAATACTGCAATGCTCTATTATTAATTGGTGAGAAGTGTTACTTAAAACCAAATGTCAATACAAAGGCAACTAATTTAGCTCAAAACAGATAACTTCACATCTTTTAATAACGTCGTCGGTCTCACAATCAAGTGTATTGTTCTGCCTTGTTCTATGGTCAAAACTACACACAAATATCAAAAAGGATACACGAGAATCGATTACATACTTCATTCATTTATTTGTTTTATCGCCAATTTAATCGTCAATTTAATCGCCAATTTAATCGCCAATATAATCGCCAATTTAATCGCCAATTTAATCGCCAATTTTATCACTTACCATCGGATTCACAGTCCTGTCCTCTGAAGCCTACAGGGCAGGTGCAGACATAATCCACTTCACTCATAAAGCTGTGGTAAGCGTTGTTGCAGCTGCCACCATTGGAACACGGATTTGGATTGCAGAACGATAATGCAACTGCGGCGACTACAGGAGACACAGGTACGGTCACATATTATCACTTTCCATTTGACAAAAATCACACACATGAATACACTGAAGGATAATTTTGTTACTTTACTTTGATGAGAGTGCAAATTCACCCCTGACGATGACATCATGCATATTCAAAAGCGTAGCTCTCATGCACTCTGAGGATCGATACCGAGGGCTGAGGGCCAATGCTGAGTCATTATGGAAGGCCCTGGGCCGAAAAAGATTGCGGACTGCTGCTCTAGGCCTATACATTATAGTCAATATATGTATATTGAATATAGCAAGACACTTGAAGGTCACATGTTGCGTGCCTTTTTAGTTTAGGCAGTTGATTATTATAGAGAAAAATATCACTCAAGAGTCATTTTAAACTACGAGATGGGGTACATGATGAGGGCTAGCTAAACTGAGAAATGATTCATGACATGGGCCGACGGAATCGATTAGTTGTAGAAATAATCAGTTAAAATTTTCATAAAGGGACGACATCTGGCAGGAGCCTTTTAATAAGGTTAACGAGTTAGGCTGATTGTCACAGTAGTCAACAGAAGACAAACGGTTAACATGAAGAATAATCATTTTACTTACGGTCTCCACAATTTTGTCCAGTGAATTGATTGGAACATCTACAACTGTATTGAGGCTGGTATACAAAGTTGTTCGAAGCACTATGGAAGCTGTTAATACACTCAGCATTTGCCTGACATGGATTGGAGCGGCAAGCAAGCTGCAACTGAGGCTGTGCAACTGTAAAGAAAGGTCAAAATATGTCAAATGACCCTAGAAGTCGTTCACCTTGACAGTGAATTATCAAAATCGAGAATACCCTACCGTTAAAGAGTTCTGCCACAAGGATCAATCAACCATGACTATTTGGAGGGTGTGTTTAATGTCATCTGGATCCACTTCTAATATCCAACAGTGATTTTTTGCTATTATTAGGGTATTGGGGGTGTGTTATATATGCAAACTTGGTACAGTGTAATTCACTGCAAGAAACTAAATGTAACATCTCGTCTTCATGAAGGTTAATTAGTGCATCAATCTTTTTTTGATTGGAATGTCTGGTCATCAAAACTCAAGTGCAGAGCCTACTAGAACAAATCAGGGCTTAAAGTCTGCCCAAAAATGACTGTAATTAACCAAGTAATGTTTAAGTCATGCACTGTTGCGTGATTTGATAAACGATAAACCAAAAGAATTTTAACTATGATGTGTAGGATGTGCAGAATACTGCACTTTGTAATGATTCCAACTTTGTCTTCAGTGCAGATATAAACATCAACTTGCTAAAACAAAAAATTTAAAACAATGGTTCAAATTTTTATAATGAACTCCTAGATGTCTCCATTTTTTCTCTATTTAATATGCAATCCACCACTTGATAATGTTACAGGTCTTTTGCAAGTTTTGCTATTGCAAATTCATGGCAATACATTTCTAGATATTTCTGAAATACTCTTCAATTGGTCCACCTATGAAAACTTGCCTAAAATGTGTAGAATTAACACTTTGAAGTATAACTAACAGGCCACCCAGGGAAGAAAACACTTGGCTATTAAACTCATAATGCAACGCACATGTGTCTTTTCACATGATGTTTCTGTGAAACAGATATATGGACAGCTGTGTGATTAACCGTTTAAGTGTTTAAACATCATCAAAGATGAGCAACAATTGTTTAATGAGACATTTTACAAACAACAAAAAGGTATCATTGCAATATAAACTCCGCAGACAGACTAATCTATCACAAATCAAATTTGGGATTAAAATCATCTCTAAACAGCAATTTTGTCGTGGACAAGACTGCATATTTATCCTATTTAAACGTATGGATTATCTGCAATATTTCTTAGCTTTGCACCATGTCTTACCAAGAGAGTCAGCACAGTTGATGCCTGCAAATCCATTTCTACACATACAAATGTAGTTATTGCCAGATGCAACACAGGTGGCTCCATTTTCACAAGGGAAGCTATTGCAAGGATTGCTGTTATCAACTTGTACTGTAATGATGAGGTACATGAAAGAAATTAAAAATCAGGAGACATATGTATTACATGATATCAACAGCTCTCATAAAGACACAAAGCTACATGGATAGCCAATCAGGCCATAAAGTTGCATGTTTGCTTAATTTGGCATTTCATTGAAAGCAATATTACAAAACTTCTTATAGCCTAGCATGAAACAAATTAAACATATCTAAGACCACCAGAGTAACATCACTTCTTTAGCACCATCACTTGTAGGAGGCTCAGCATCTGGGTTTTTTCAGGACCGGGGGGGGGGAGGAGGGCTTTTACTTCCCTTTTTTACATTATTATTTTGGTTTTCACATCATTGACATTATTTCTAAAAACAACATACACTGAAAAAAAGGGGAAATAATCGACTTACCAGTTTCACAGTTGATGCCTATGAACCCTTTAGGACAGTTACAAATGTATGAACTGCAGGATGTCTCAACCGCAGTACACTGTCCACTATTGGTACAAGGGTTTGGCAAACATGGATTTTGGAATGCTGTTTGAAGAGAAATTAATAATGATTATTGTATTGATTACACATCAGGTTCACTTCACAGAAATGATGGATCTAGAACTGGGTTAAACTGCTTGAAGATTGCCTTGAAATGAGACCATGGGTTACATCTATAATTGGCACACTGATGCACAATGATGTTGCAGTGGAAAGATGACCTTTCCAAAAACTGCACAAAATTGGTAAAGTTTTCAAAAATAAATTTTACAGAGAATTTAACACCATGTTAGGATAAATTTGCTGAAAATTGTTGTGGAATCTGTGATATTCACAAAAATGTCTTCCATTTGAGGAAAACATTTGAAAGTATGCAACTCTAAGGCCAAAGAGATAGATAAGATGGAAAAAATTGCTCAAATATCGATCTGTAGTATTGTTTTAGATGTCAACATGCTTATTTAGCACATTATCACACAAACCTCAGCATATAAACAAGAAAAAAAATGATTACTAGGAAGTATGCGGTGTTGGATTTTTTTGTCACTTTGCCATATCAAGTTATTGATACAAGCAATGTGTTAGGGTTTTGAATATTCAACAAAGTTGCTATTAATGGCTGCAAAACCTTACCTAATTCACAAGTGAGTCCAGTAAAACATCCGAAGCACTGACAGGTGAATCGATAACAGTCATTGTTATCGTTGGTACACAGTCCGTTGTTCTGACATGGATTGGTCTGACAGATATCGAATGCTATGAATAAATGGAAACATTAAATGGAAAGTAAAACCAGTTTACAGGATGTCATCAAATACAAAACCACTCATGTAAACTCATTGCAGATACCGCTGACTTCCTTCTGTTCCTACTAT
>JAIPMN010005311.1:0-11730 GCA_020650975.1 Apostichopus californicus
ACGGGACTTGGCTACATGTATTACCTACTGCAGAACATTGACTGTGTCACACTATACACTTGCTGTATTAAATTCAAACTGAAAATGAATTGTTTTCTCTACAGATATATATGTATACTCTTTCCACCCTGTCAGTATGGAGGAACTTGCACATCAACTACACTGCTGTATAAATAAATTTGAACTGAAAATGAATATCACTATGGTAACCATACATGGTAACCATTGTTATACTGCAGTGACACTTTATTTACGATAAAACAAGGTTTGGTGTTATTGTCTCCTTTTCATTTTCTCTACAGATATGTGTATACTCTCTCCACCCTGTCAGAATGGAGGAACTTGCATATCAATTGGAAACAATCTGTACTTTTGTCAATGTGTCCCTGGCTTTTCAGGATTGGATTGTGAAACTCAAGGTACCTGAACTTGTTTACATGTCATATCACAGGCATGAGCTTTTTCCGCGAATTCGCGGAATATCCGTGATTTCTTTTCTACCTCGGGGACAAAAACTATTTTCCTAACACACTGTAGTATACGTAAACTGGAGCCTATACCGCAATTTTTGCAAAGTTCTGTGATTTTTTTTTTTTACCACATGCTCATCCCTGATATCAGTAACACTAGTTGTGTCAGGGAGTGTTTAAGATCAGTGGATAGAGAAACATTAAACGTTGAGCCTCTGATGTCTTGTGCCTTGTCATTCCGTAATCATTTAAGAACTCAATGAAAACAATAACGCCGATAAAGTTGAGATGAAGAGCCAAATTAGGAACATTGTTGTCATCTGCTGGAGTTAAACATTGCAGTGAGCTCTGATGCCCCCCACATCAAGCTAGCAATGGCCAGTTTTCATAATTTTGTAATAATTTTTAAAGATGTTTTCAGGAGGTGCCTGCATAGTCATTGCCACACCAGATGGACTTTTGGGTGTAATTTCCCTTTCATAATATCAGTAATTTGTTCAGAAATTGTTCAGAAAGGTTAAAAAAAAACACAAACTTAGAACTCTATCCTTGGGACATTCCTAACAATAGAGCGATGGTCAAGTAACTATTGCACACAAGAGCTTTCCAGATGTTCTAGAATTGATCTAGTTGTTTGGTGACTCAGTTCTCCTGGAAGATCCTTAGTTTTATGGGATTTGTGGTAGAGTCTACCATGATAACTTTTGGAGAGAGCATTGCTTCTCCATCTGTATCACCCAGACTCCCACCCCCTCCCCCTTATCCCCACCCCAGCCCTTATCCCACCTCCTGCTAGTGCACAGCCCTTAGAGGGTTCTCTCTAGCAGATGACCGATGCAGAGAAAAATATCTGTTTACTTTACAAAATAGCTTATAATTCTAGACTGAAAAAACATACCACAAAACTTGCCTCAAGTCATCATTCATATTTGATAACACTACGTTTTGGGGTTTTTCTTCTCGTCTCTCACATTTTTAGTGTCCCAAAATCCCTGTTCAGCAAACCGGTGTCAAAATGGCGGTACTTGCCAGACCACTTCGTCGACGGAATTCACCTGTACTTGCCCATCGGACCACCTCGGTGACCGGTGCGAAATCGGTGAGTATTTGCGACTCGCTCCTTCTCTTTTAAGCTGTAATCGCAAAAATATTTTTTGCAATGACGCACTCCAACCTATCGGAAATTTTTGAAAAAGAGACGTAATTTTAAACAGTGCTATAATGACGTACAGACTTTCTTGTTGTTCTCGCGGAACGAATTTGCCCGAAAGTATTTTCCACAGAGGATCAAGAAACCAAATGTAGAAATGAAATTTTTTTTATCTAATCAATCAGTCAGAGTGAAAGAATATTATTGAGGATTGACATCATCAATTCTCTGTTGGAACAACTTTTTTTCTGGACGATATTAAGCTTTTTCTTTCTTTTCCTTCACATTTTTTATCTGCGAGGTCAAACTGTCATCCTTTTCAGCTGCTTTTACGGACTGTAACATAACGTAATTTTTTTATTTTTCGTTTGGTCTCTCGATGTGTTTTATCTCCCATTGAGTTATGATCCTCGTTCTATTTTGTATTTTTTTTAAACTTTCTAATTTTCTGATGGTGGGGTGTTTAAGTTTACTTCTTCCGTTATTTATCACACAGCCAATCCATGCAATTCGCAACCATGCAGATTTAACACACCCTGCACACCTTCATCTGACGGGCAGCGCTACACATGTACGTGCACACCAAGTTTAACGGGACCCAACTGTGAGACAGGTGTCAGTAAGTATGCAGAGGATTTTGCTGGAAATTTAGTAGTAGTATTTATGGCGGCTGCAGGGATTCCCTAGTCAAACAACAAATGCTAATGCAGTGAAGAATACGCAGTGAAGAGAGGCAGTTCCGCTCTCCCTCGTTTGTACGAAGGGATTGATATATTAAGATATTAAGGATTTGTAACAAAGGGATTAAGATATTAATTCAGTTCAGTATTGTACTCCTAATGGATTACTTATATATATATATTTTTTTTTTCAGAAAAACATTTTGTCATATAAACCTATTGCTTAGTTTGTGAAATTTGTTGGATAATATATGCCAATTAAAACCAGCTCAAAGGAATTAGAGCAATTAGAACAAATAGCTTAAAGTATAAGCAAATGATGTAGATGAATGTTTCTCAGGTTATTATTATTAAAATTCAATGAATATTTATAATATATTATTCAATATATAGCTTAAAGTATAAGCAAATGATGTAGATGAATGTTTCTCATGTTATTATTATTAAAATTCAATGAATATTTATAATATATTATTCAAAATAAAATGGGAAGTATGCATACTCTCTGTAAAAATTAGTGTTGAAAAGTAAGAGAATTTGTTCTAAATGTTTACCTCTAGTGTCCATTCTATTCAATGTCATTAAACACATAGAGCACACACATACATGTTAAAAGACCAAAAAAGGAGTTATCAGCAGTTAAAAAAAAGGAAAAGTGTACCTAAATAAGTGAAAAGAAATGACTACTTATTTCTGCTTTAAATTGATGAATCTTGTCGGTATATAAATCGGTCAACAAAAAGAAGAAGAAAAAGAAGAGGATAAAATTTAAGCATCATTCCATTTGTTGTCATGGATACATGCTCACAGTTTTTAAACCTCCACAGTATTCTCTCATTTTCGAATGCTCACTCTGTAATTTGATTGTTGTCATTGTAGACGTATGCCGAAACTCACCGTGTGTCAATGGGACTTGCGTGCAGGACATGACCACACCGAGTCATCAAAGATGTGACTGTGATGATGGCTATACCGGGACTAACTGTGAGGTGCTAGAAGGTAAAACGATTTGCCAAAAATTTGGTCTCTTTCCTGGATTTGGTATTTGTTTTAATATGATTCAACACACTGACATCTCGTAATAAATGCGTATCGTTTAGCTTAACTTAAGACTACATTTGACTGAATGAAGCAAAATCTTCAAAAGGAGTTTGAGACTTACTTTCCTAAGAGAAAAGGGTTGAAAGTTAGCTGAAAGGCAAGTTAGCTGAAAGGAAGTGGACCGACCAGGGATGATGAGGGGGAGGGGCAGAGGGGTAGAAGAAGAATTTTTGTAAGATTGTATCGCTATAAGTCACGATACAATGGGTCCCTAGAAATTGCATTTGTAACTAAATCAGTTAATCAAGCAATTAGTGTATGTAATTTGCGAACATACTCAGTTGCAGAATTAAAATTTGAATCACGAGGTTGATGAAGGAACGGATCTAATACTAGAGGAACACAAATCAAAACTGTGTTTGTGATGTGTCCAAAAGTAAGAGCGATGTTTCTACAGCGAGTTTTCTTAAAAGTCGGGGTAGAGAGGGGGAATATGTGGGTCCAACTTTCCATCACGTGATGTAATATTTGCAGTCAAAGTTACCACTCTTTCTTCCACCTCGTGGACGTTTAATCGTTGATGTTTCCTTTCTCACCGCACAGATTACTGCCTCGCGTTCAAACCCTGCGATAACGGAGGAATTTGTGCCAACAATGCCAATAGCGATTCAAGACCACCGTTTACTTGCACATGTGCAGAAGGATTTCTTGGCGACAACTGCACATTCGATAGGAGTGAGTAGCCTTCTGAGCCGTTTCTCAAATGATACCGCGCCCTCGTAATGTTACCAGCTTCCTGTTGTGTATAGCTTGGGAAATAGTCAATGTAGGATTTCCACTCAGGAAATACTGTTTGACTAATTCCCATAGTTATATGGGTATTTTAAGGTGATAAGGTAATAAAGATTGTTAAAAATGGAAGAGATTAATAAACGGCCTATTTATGATCGAGGCACGAACTGCCAACCATTCGCTAGTGTCAGACAAACCACATCTGAGGAAACAATTTTCCAAGTGAGCTCTCCTCGCGGTCTGTCTCCCAAAGAAAGTCCCGTAAATCGTTAATTGTATTTAATCTCCGAATTAATTGTTCAGTCTGATTAGATTATGAATTAGAGATTCTTACAGCGAATTTTTTCATTGCTGTATTCAACATAATTACTCTGAGAAACCAACGTATTATGTAGAAATAAATCCCCACGAAATTGGGTCGGAGTCCCAGGTTGATGGAGCAGAAGGCTTGAAACGTCCAGGTCACTAGTTTATGTCCAGTTTTTGCCCAAAAAAATTCCTGTACTCTATCTCAAATTTGTTGATACTATTCCCAGTCAGTTTTCGGATGGTTGATTTCACTCATACAACTAGAATCTCAATGCTCACCTTTTGAAGAGGACTGGGTTAATGAAGGTTTATGTTTGATCCATGTTGGTGACCATTTATCCTTAACAAATAATTTTGAGGCGACATTTCTTTGGGCCCAGTCATAATCATAACCCCTGTTGTTTGTATCATCGAAGAAGAGAAAAGCACTTCGCGAGACTTTTGCCACTACTAGACATATTTTATTTTCTCTACTAAGCTGTGAAGGAGTAATGCTAAGCTTACCCACTAGGTTTAACTATCTTTGAGACCAGGAATGCAGAGTACTTGACAGATGCTTGAAACATTTTCTCTCTCTCTCATATGAAGATATCTCTAAGTGTTCAATCGAGGTGTTGTATTTGAAATGTGGAAATTAACTCTTATTTTTTCAAATCTTTTCAAAAATGTGGTAGTCAAAACATCCTTGTCTTGCAGCCTAGCCGTTACCTGTCATTGTTATTCAATTTTTCCACAGCTAAAGGTCCCGAATTTACAGATTGTCCTGGTGTGACCGTCAGTTATCCGATCACCTCAAACAAAAACTTGGCCAACATCACCCTGAATCCGGTGGCCAGAATCCCCGAGACCGGCGAGGCCATCGAGTTTGATGTCATAACCGGACCGATCATCCAGTTCCCTTCCGAAGTGGAATATGATGACATTTATTTGACCGGACAAAAGTTTGTCTTGCGAGCTACAGATCAGTTTAATAGAGAAGGGACTTGCTCCTTCACAGTCAGATTAACGGGTGAGCTTCTTTACCCCTTTCCACCCTCCCCCCCCTAAAAAAACATTTGAATCGAGTCAAATGTATAAACTCAATATCCTGGCTGTCTGCTTTCTATCCTCTGCATTGTTTGCTACACATGTCATTGTTGATGTCTGTCTACATGCAAAGTTTTGATAATCCTTCGACTGAGCCTCCATATCGGGGAGAGATGTTCGTATTGGAGGAGCAGTGTGGACTGCATACTTTGCAAGAACAGAGGTACAACCTCTAGATGCGGAGCATACCATGCAGAAGATACAAACCATTCTTGCCATCTTTGACTCGTCGAGAAATGTGACATGATTTCTCAGACGATGATGAAAATCAAATCAGAAATTTGAAAATACTTTGGTACAACGTTAACCTGCAGCTTGTTTCACACATGAAAGCTTGTTTCTAAAATTTTAGTTTATTAATTGAGGGAGTGGAAAGGGGATGTTGGTGTGGGGGATGGGAGTAATGGAGAGAGGGACAATGGGGGGGGGGGGGAGGGTGCAGTGAAGGTTACATATATGGATACAGAACCATGATCTGAAGTATTTTGGGGTCAGCAAGAAATACTGGATTAAAACATGAATTACCCAGTATTCATAGAACTGCTAATATGAATAGACAGGAATGAAAAAAGCTAAAAGAAAAGTGGCGACTGCACAAGGGCTCGAAAACGGATTTCTCCCTGATTGGGCACTGATGTACAGTAGAAATAGTACCCTCTATTTATGTCGATAACAAGGACCCTTCTGTCAAGATTTCCACGCTTGCTTAACAAACCCGAGGATAATACGCAGGCTACTTATCCAAGTTCAAGAGATCACCTTGACAACAAATGCCCCCCCTCCCTCCCTCCCTCTCCTCTGCATCTTATCTTCATATCCTAACTAATATTTCATTGATTTATTTAGCAAACTCTTATTCACTTTTTAATGTTAGTTTGTGCACCTCAGACTTATGCTCACATTCGTTCCTCTTCCCTAATGTACCGTGAGTAATCGATTATTGTAAGGGGTGGGGATTGGGTTATGAAAGTTGAAAAGATAATCATATTGTTTGTCTGTATTTTATCTAGGAACCCTCCCTTCTTTACACAACGATTCCACTATATGAAGCGATTGTGTAGCCAATTTATGATGTTAAATAAAAAATGATTTTTTCTTTGTATTTGTTTTCCACCAGATCAAGTCCCTCCTGAGGTAGAGTGTCCGAACGATTATACGGACATCTCATCTGATGACACTGTGGAAGTGGCATCTCTGCCTCTGCCTCCAATAATAAAATCGGACAATATCGGCCTGAGAGAGGAGAACCCAGTGGAGTTCAGCCCAACGACTGTCGACTCAGACGGGCGGCAAAGGAGGGTGACAGTCAGCATATACGACATCGCTGGTAACAAGGCCGAATGCCAGTTTACCCTAACGTTGAATAAACGAGGTAAATATCATCACGTGGGAGAATGTTTCACCATTTTACTCATCTTTAAGTGTTAGGCTGGCTGGGGGCAGGGGGGGGGTGGGTAGGAAAAATGAGGGGGCATAATTTTTCCCTGCTATGTACTTGTCACTAAGATAATTTCAGCTTCATATTTCATATCTCCATTGAATATTGTACAATATTTCAGTTCAGCAACATTCACTGATTAATTGTGTTTCCAGATTGCTCATTCTTGTTGTATTTTAATACGGTGTTAGTAAGGGTGAGGGAGGGAGGGGAAGGCAAAGACTTGTTTGTGGTAGACAGCCATGGTTTAAGTGGTTTTGGGGTGGGGGGGGTGAGAGGTGGGACAACCAATGCATTTATTATGCATTAAGTGTCAGGTCTAGTCAGTCCCACTGGCTACCACCTATAGCAGCTTGTTTTCAGAAGGGCCTAAAAAACTTATTCAGTATTATTTATATCATCTATATTTAAAACATATTATTATAAAACCGCTTCAGTTCCAAGAAATCTACCAAACGGTCCCACAGCGTCTCTAAACGGTTCTTTGATCATTTTTGGACCTGTGGTTACCATAGCAGGTTTACGCCGCCATGGTAACCATTCGACTCTGTAATACTGCATTTGTGGCCATTATCTTCAGATTTTGTAATTTAAAGCAAAACTGATCATCCTATTAAGTTTAAACTGTGTCGTATATGTCATACAAATTGTCGTCATTTTGACAGGCACCACATGTCCAGAAATTCCTACGGACAACGGCCGAGTATCGTGTTCGCTGAATACCACGGGGGACCGCATATGCAAGGTCACATGCGACGATGGCTTTGCCGCTCCTAACGGAGAATATTACACCTGCAGAAATCAGCAATGGGACAAGGACCCTATACAATGTGCTGGTATGTATCAGCTTCCGCTGTTCCTTTGATTTCAATCTAAGATCCGCCAGAGCCCTAATCAGGGATTCTAACCAATTGTGGTCCACATGTACAATCAATAACTTAGTTAGGTAATGCAAATTTGATGAATTAATTTTTTTTGATAATAATAAAAATAATTTCTTAGGAGGGAGAGTCAAGGTTGCTGCTTTGGTTTTGTTCTATATATCAAAGATGAAATCATACGTGGAATTTGACTCCATGAAATGGGCATTGTAACAGAGTGAAACCAGACCGAAACTGTCATCCCCAATAAGAAGACTGACTTTTCACTGTGGTTTCTACAGTGAAAAAGGAGGAGTGGGTGGGTGGGGAGACGAAGGTAAAATCTGTCCCTGCAACCTTTTCCCCTACCCCATTATAAGTTTGGCATCTAGAGTCGAAATTTTTCTCCGGACAGCGCGATGCTGTCTAAATTTTGGCTCGTCGCTAAGTATACATTCTGCGTGACGAAAATTTCAAAAAGTTTATAATGGAAAAAAATTGTTTATACATGAGCTATTTAATTCACAGCTATTCAAGATCCAGTGTCTGTAAGGAAAGTTGTCAGTTTTTTGTTTCCTTTGGAGACCTTGCCATGTACCGTGGGTGTGTTCCTCGTCGACGCAGTGGAGTTCATGCGGGATAAACTGGACGAGCTGAACCTCTGCAGACTGGACCTCGCATTAGCCTGCCTGCCAAATTCCATCTCAGCGACATGTGTAGCCGAAGATAGCTTCTCACAGAGGAAACGGCGACAGAATTCCCTCGGAGGCGTCCGAGTGAACGTGGAAATCTCTGGGGTGGTGAGCGACAGGGCTTCTGCAGAGGACGTCCAGAGCGATGTGGATCGTCTGATCAATACTATAGAGGAGGCAGAGGATAGCATCGTTTTGAGCTTTGGAGAGGAAACCGTCTCGTACAGCAGTATGGTGGTTTCTCCAGAATTCATCGCAGCTTGTCCGAGAGGCTCGGTCTCAAGGAATGGCGATTGCTGTAAGTATGCGAGGTTTTACTGGATTTGTTACATACTGCGTAATTTTTTTATATTATGAAAACTGGTCGCGTGGGCTCTGCGATCTGTTTTAGGTTGTTAAGGCATACCATGACATAATCCGAATGAGTATTTTACGAATAAAGTTTAGGAAACATCTGTTAGTCAGCCCCCTCCCGCCCCCCCCATAGGCAACACGACCCTCGTATCAGGAAAATGACAGTTGCTTTAAGATATGGTACAAATGTTTTTTTGTGATCGTCGATGGTTGCCTGCCTTGATGATATGAACATAATATGAATAGAAAAGAACCAGGTCATGAGAATTTATAAGTCTAGCTATTATCATCATCGACTCAATTTGGATTGGGTGGCATGTCATCCTACTGTAAGATATGCATACACTTTTTCCCCAGCGGTGTAGCTAAACAAACCTTCTGCCTATAGATTTCAATGTATAATTACACACGTACTTGATTTCCTCTCCTTTTCAGTGACATGTCCCGCTGGATCCAGGTACGACGAACGAGCCGATACCTGCGATCTTTGCGAAGCTGGGACGTCCCAATCAGAGCAGGGGCAGAGTAGCTGTCTTCCTTGTGATCCTGGTAAATTCCAACCAAATAGAGGTGCCACCACGTGTGATGATTGCGCTGTTACGAGTACTTCGGCGGGACAGACTATTTGTAAGTTTCTCTCAAAATGCATTTGATGGTAGAAATTATGTTATGTATTTTCGTTATCTTCTAGTCGTTTAAACTTGGTTGAAAGTTTAAATGAAGCACCCTTAGCTCTGACAACACACACAATCCTTCATTTTTTTTTCGTTAGAATTTTAGAAATAGAAAATTTAGAGGATAAAACATGATGTGAGCCAAAACAATCTTCAAAGTCAAGATGATAAGGGTTCAATCTCCCCCCCCCCTCCGCACTGCCCCCCTCCCCCCGCAATATGAATGGAGTTCTGCAATAGGTTATCGCCATGGTTATCAAGAGAATGAACCCATCACACCAGATGCAACTTTCCCTAGCCCGTTTTCGACTTTCTCCTCATCCCAAAGCGGCAAGTAATTAGTTGATTCGTCAATAACATTCTTCCTTAGTTTAATGTCAAATATTTTCATTTCATCTTGCATCCATGTAGGTCCTGACCCGCTGACGGCACCATTGGACTGGGTGATGTTGATCATCTACATCTGCGTCGGCATCGGAGCTCTGTTAGTGATCGTCATCTTTGCTCTGATGATCTGCCTCTGGCGATCCACCCAGGAGGAGAAAAAGCAGGACCGCAAGAGGTGGGAAATAGGCCAACTGACCCAGCTCAATAAATCCTACGAACCGGAAGAGGAGGCGGGGTTCAGGCCGAGGGTAAACACTACTGTCAGTGCCAGTACGTACCAGACAGTACCAGAAGGGGACGGTACTCCCAACCTGGGTGACGGGTACAACAATGGTTTGGTACCCATACCAATAGATGAACTATATGCCGGTATTATGATGGATTCCTATGGTAACACGTTATCAGTCGGGGTAGATACCCACCCTATTCCAAACCCAAGGGATCAAATGCCTCGCTCCGGTTATCGGTATGACAACCATGACGACGGATTCATGTCATCCAACCGCAACAGACACAATTTTCCCGTCTGATGGGGAGAGAAATAAATTTGAAAAAGTGGGAAACCAAGATTGGTGTCATTTTAACTTGTATTCATAGACAGTCTTTCAGCTGTTTAGTGTGCACAGCAAACATTGTGAAGCAAGAGGAATTCTGAGATGCAAAACACTATAGTCTGTTTTTTAAGGAGTGCATTAACAAGCACCACTGCCTCGGTGGAAAGGTGAGGACAGCGTTGCTGCATTAACACCAACCATTCCGACTTGCGAAGCACACCGTTACAGATCTATTTATCAGGCTAGAAGTCCAATTGTTCATTCCACCACACGGTAACTCATCAAAGATCACCTCTTGCAGTTCTGACTTGTTATCAACTGTTGGTTCTTTTACCAAAGAAACGAAAACAACTTAAAAACTGAAATCCAAACCCAAAAGAAGACTGCCAAAAGGTTTGTCTATAAACTTGCAAGCTGTGATTGTGGAATGTATAATTGGATTATTCTTATTAATATTTTAATCTCTCTGAATAATTTTAATATTCTAAAGTCTCTTTGTACAGTTTAATTTTCAGTCACTTTTTATTCTTTGAATTCTTATTCTGTTTTGGAATGGGGAGGAGGGAGGGAGGGAGGGTTGGGGTTAACTTAGTTTTGTATGTTCTGACTTCTTACATCTGCACTTAATGATGGGTTTCTGAGACTCGTGGAGCAAGTTATAAGTAGTCAAGTATGTATTAGTTATTAATTAGGTATCACTGTATCAGCAGGATGTTAAGATTGTGTTACACTACATTTAATATCTTGAACTCAGTAAGATGGTATCGTTTTCAGCTTTCATATAACAAGTGTCACACCATCGGTTAAATGGAAGTGGAATTACATCCCTAGCAAATTTTCGTTCATCCAATCGTATATGCTGAATTCTAATCACCTTTTGAAGTGTTTGTAAATTGATTCGACCTGCGAATTTTTTACCAATTGCCTTCTTATGCAGCGAACCCTTTCTCGTTCTTAACTTTCAGTTTTAACTTTTATTCTATTCTACTATACCGTCGTCTGTTGTAGTATCCGATAATATCTTTGATACTATTATATAGATTTCTCTACTCTTACTTGAAACTTTATACTGTAATCTAGGAAATATTAAGTAGAATGGTGTTTGTGAACTTACCAAGCAGGTAACGCCACCCTCTGAGCATTTTACTTCAACATGAAATTTTGTAGTCCATCGCAGAATATTGCAGAGGGTCAGATTTCCGGGGGGGGGGCTGTGGGGGAATACTTGCCTTAGATGTGTTAG
>JAIPMN010005313.1:2270-16265 GCA_020650975.1 Apostichopus californicus
CCCCCCCCCCCCCCCAATGCCTCGTACAATGTAAGACAATACTTGTTGGGTTCCTTGTTTTGTATCATGATAAGGTCCTTTCTTACAATTATACAGGGTTTTGGGTAATCCTTCAATCCTTCATTTGACTCTATAATGGTTTAAACTTTGTAGTGGACTGAAACGCACGCTATGCGAGCGAAGACCACTAACGACTTTCAGGTTATCGTGAATGACTCCCATCTATATCATGCTACAAGCTGGTAAAATGTTTCAAAGAACATTTCCGCCTGTTCTGGCTCTCACATATTTTACTTGACAGATTGTATTTCTCAGTGATGAGAAATGATTTGAGGGTATGGTATATACTATATATATTTTTTCGTAAAATTATCTTGCTACTTGATAACGTCGATAAGGAAGCTTATAAGTTTATTGGTTCGATTTCTTTAGGCCAACATCATTCACTGCATAGAACAGGCCAAAGGAGAAGGAGGTGAAAATTGGTTCGTGGATGGTTTCAACATGGCTGAAGAATTGAGACGGGAAGATCCAGAGGCCTTCGACATCTTGACAAATACTGAACTGGAGTTCTTTGACATAGGGAATGACTTTTACGGAAAGTTCCATCAGCGATCTAGACATCCCACAATAAGGTAAGTTGCCCACCCTCCTCCCTCCTCCCTCCTCCCTTCCCTCCTCCCTTCCCTCCTCCCTTCCCTCCTCCCTTCCCTCCTCCCTCCTCCCTTCCCTCCTCCCTTCCTCCTCCCTCCATCATTAAGTATCCTCTCCTCTTACGTGTACTTTGATGGAAGAAACATGTTTACTTACAATTTTACATTGTTTTATATAACAGCCATGTATAAATGTAATAGGCCGTACACAATCAAGAACTGCTGATGGCTTATAAGAGACTTTTTCCATCCGTACGTATACTGTTTATAATATATCAACTTCTAATTGATATAACCATGTAATAATACCATACGTGTAGTCTGTATATGTTTCCGCTGATTGTATATTGTTCAGGCCACTGGTTCCGGTGTCTCTTGAAGAGCAATTGGGTTAATCGTACTTCCGGGACACTTTAAATGCAAAACGCAATATTTCAAAATTAGGTTATTATAGTGTCTAACATTTGAACTCTGTGCATGTAGATGCATTACCGCACCCCTCCTGCCCTGGCCCTGCACCTCTCCTGCATTGACCCCTGCACCCTCCTGCACTGGCTCTGAGCCACTCCCGTTCTACTCATATACAACTTCTTGCATTACTCCTGGACCTCCGCGGCACCCCACTGTAATCTCCCATTTACTCCCCCATGGGTTTTTGCATATACTCCTTTTGCATCCCTCCTGCACCCCTTAACCCCCACCCCCCCCCCTTGCTGCACTTGTGGAAGAAATTGTCCATAGAGAGGACTAAAGGAATTAGTAAACATCTGAAATTTATCATTACAAGAATTTTTCATTCGTGTTAATTTGAAATACAAACTTTCGTCCTCCCCACAGTATTATTTGTTTTTCTTCGTCTTCTGTCGTTTAGCCTGGACAGCCGGGGACGACCAGACCACATTAACGTCAGTGATCACGGACGAGATCCAATGCTTAGGATTCCAGCTCGTAAAATACAACCATTCTACAAAGCTCTGAAAGCATTCTCGAATAAAATCTACGATCCTAAGAATATCTTCTCTTACAAACTGAAGGAAGGTAAGGTTCATAGGAACGGGGAATTTAGGTTGGTGGGTGTGTGTGAGAGAGAGGGGGGGGGAGGGATGGGGGAGGGTGGTAGGGGGTAGAGAGACGGGGTGAGATGAAGGATGAAAGGGGTTGAAATAAGGGCAAAGGACTCCAGTTCTAACTCCTGAACCTCTTAAACCCTAACCATGCCACTGTTCGCTCTAAACATTGCAGTTGAAACGATTCTGTCTTCATTTGTTATTCAAATGTGTTTTTTGTTTTGTTTGTCTTTCTGCTACGTACAGGTGACATCATGACCTTTGATAACCGTCGGGTCATTCACGGCAGACGAGCCTTCGAGACGACCACGTCCAGTAGCCGCCATCTTGAGACCGGATACCTAGAGTGGGACGAGTTGGACTCTCGACTTCGTGTTTTGCATAAGCAGCTCGGATACCACAATCTCTAAAGGGAATCCGAATAACCCTCGCTAACCCCCTTTTCTCCACCCTTCTCTAAAACTGACAAAATTTATTGCATATTGAAACAAAAATAAAACGTAGTCACATTACTGTTTTTTTAAAGTTACCGCTTTCTGATCGGTGTAGAACTTACACTAGGTTTAACGATTGACCATTAGCAAATTAACAGTGCACTAGTGGCGTATGGTATAACTAACTTGTATGTTGAAAAATATTGGTGAAATGCCATTTGGTATATTGTAGGGAATGACAAAGAACCACCCCATTTGAAAAGGCGTACGAGGTTAGTAATCTAGTCATTCATGTAAAATTCAAAAAATGGATATAAGCTAATGGAATAAGCTGGCTTACATGAACCTCGGCGATAATATTACAGTCTTACGTATATACTATATGCCAATTGTCCGTTTATAAACGTCCTCACCGTTTATATCACTGAAAAGTGTTAACGAAACCATCTACAGCATCTGACGACAATCATTTACCAAACATACAAAGACGACACAATCGAAACTGATTTGAGAAGATATTATCAATATTTGCATGGCATTTCATTTTGCACTCTGCGCACTGTTGCCTTGAACAAGCTGGAAACAAATGTAGCGCCACCTACCCAGCCATCACACTCTGCGGCACTGTTGCTTAGAACAAGCTTGAAAACAATGTAGCGCCATCTAACACGCTGAGATATTTCTATGTGTGTACCGCCTTCTCATTCTGCACACAAAAGTGGTATAGTTATTGAAGTGCGCAAGCGCCCTACAATATTGGGATTACTAGCCTGCTCCATCATCTACATGGCTGGCTGGTGAATGCCAGCTGAACATACACTCTTCATAGTAATCTCAAATTCACAGGTTGGCTACGCAGTAAAAATTCCAGACCCATATTTGCAAGGAACTGTTGTGGCGGCAAACAGTTAATTCTGCACACGTAAAGAAAATAGATCTCCTTGAGTAGCATACTTCTTCAAAACAACTAACTTTTACCATCACCATGCACTACAATGACAAGTATTTGCATGTATGCAAATACAGTTCTTCTAGTTGCAATTGGATTCGGGGGGGATTTCTAATCCATCAAAATGGTTGTATTGCGAGAGAGTTTCAATCATTCCAAGTTAGATTTTGAGTTTGACTGTTCAATCTCTGTGCGAAAATATGATCCCAGTCAATTTAATATTCACAGATAATTGGTAGTATTTGGATACCCTTTATTCCGTGAAGAGATTCATTTTGCTTGCAGATTAGCGAGTTATTAAAACCGTTTAGTCCAACACAGAAACTGTTTTGTGGCCCATAAATTTAAAATACTTTTCTAGTTATCATTTCCATACATATTACATATATATGCTTTACTGCATTTTTTTCCCGGTGCAGTTGTGGTGTCCTTTAGTAACATATAATTTTTTTCAAGTATAGCTTATCATTCCTTTGATATGTCGATCATGGTTTCAACATATTGTATCTATATAGTTCAAGTAACACACTATATTCTTAAGTACCTCGTATTTCCTTTAATGATGGAGCATGATATAAGCGTATATTGTATCTAATTCCTGTTATCCTAGATCAAGTTTTCAAGTACATAATATTTCCTTTGATGGTTGATCATGGTTTCAACATATTGTATCTAGTTCAAGTAACACATTATATTCTTAAGTACCTCGTATATCCTTTAATGATGGAGCATGATATTAGCGTATTGTATCTAATTCCTATTATCCTAGATCAAGTTTTCAAGTACATAATATTTCCTTTGATGGTCAATCATGGTTTCAGCATATTGTATCTAGTTCAAGTAACACATTATTCTTAAGTACCTCGTATTTCCTTTAATGACATGGAGCATGATATTAGCGTACTGTAGCTAATTCCTGTTATCCTAGATCAAGTTTTCAAGTACATAATATTTCCTTTGATGGTCAATCATGGTTTCAACATATTGTATCTAATCAAGTAACAGCTTGTTTTCAAGCACTTATTTTTCTTATTAATGGAGTTTGTATCAACTTTGAAGGCTTTAAGGCTTATTTTTAAGGCTTATTTTTAGGGCTTTCTGTCATTTCAAATTGCAAACTTAGTAGGTTGCAAGCTATTCGTTCTAAATTTGAATATTTTATGAGAAACGCCAAATATTTAACGGCTTGTTATTTTCTCCGAGGGATTTCACTTCTGATCATGCGCAGTTGCATCATGAAATGGAATAGTTACAGGAAAACGGTAACTTAATCTCAAGGTACATAAAGTTTCCATGTAACATTATCTTGAGAAAACAAAAAGTGTTTATTTTAATTTCGTGGATAAACTGGTTATTAGCCTTTATAGTTTTTATTAGTTTGTTTTTATTTCTTATTTTAGTTGGCTTTAGCTGTAGAAGGAAACTGAAAATTGAAAGAAATATAAGAGAGATATCTTTTTTTCACGGCATATAGGTTCTTTTCATTTTAAGAAGAATAAAAAGAAAGAAAATATTTTGATTTTCGTTACTGTTGAAAGTAAGTTTGATACACTGTGAAGTGGAAATGAGAAAAAGACATTTATGGTTAATGAGACAATCAATGAATATGGTGTTTGAATAAAATGATTTTTTTTTTCAAATTAAAACTTTGAAGGAAAATTGTAACTACTTCCAGTATAAAGTTGTTTTTTGTTATTTGTGTACATTTTGTATGATGATTAACGGCGCTGCAGTTGCATTGAAAGTTGCTTGTTTGTAACCTTTACCATCTTCCCTTGAAATACGGTAACCTTCGGTACCTACGGTAACCACGGTAACATACGGTAACATACGCTAACCTTCTATCTATCTAATCTATCAAATCTATCTAATCTACCTAATCTATCTAATCTATATCTAATCTATATAATCTATACACATTACAAATTGGTTAGAAATCAATGTATGACATCCTATCCTGTTCACTTTAAGTTTTCAGTTTTGTCACGAAATAGCATTTAAAGTTTGATTAAGGGCATTGAAGACTCGCACCAAACCGCGGGCGGCAAGTGACGTTTTGTTCGTGTCGCTACACAATGCAGACAGTAATGGAACGTGATACCTTGTTATCTTTAGCTGGACATGAGGTGTCCATCGCTGTATCGTTTGTACACTGTGTTGTGGGTATTGACCGCAGCTGTATGTACTGACGGTACACTTTAGTGTCTAATTACCGACGGTAGCAATTTTCTGGGATAGATGGTGGTGTCTAACACTTCTGGTACACTTCATTCGAAACTAGGTCAGATTACCGGCATTAGACGTTTCTTTTTGCGCGAGTCTTCACACCCTTTAGCGACATGGTGATGAAGACCAACGTCACCATGATAGTTAGAATGTGCTCCAATTTTCATATCCAAATATCACAAATGCTGGACCGTGTAAATAAACTGAGGACAACACACCGGTGAATGCAGCAGCCTTTTCTCAAGACACCACTAATAGGAATGATATGTTCAATGCAATCCAAATGTGTCAAGCGATTGCCATGGTAACGGTTTCCGTAAATTCAATCAATTTCAGTCATTCACAAATCGTGTCAATGAAAATAAAGAACTGACCCGTAGATGGCGCTATCGTTAAATAATCATCTCCAAAGTAGCAAACTTGCTTGCGGACAGAAATTAAAACGCAAGTTCAGTATATACTTTAAAGGCATTGAAGACTCGCCCCAAACCGCGTGCCGCGCTCTGAAAAAGTTAACTTTCCTTTGCTTGCAAGTGAAGTTTTTTTCTTGTCGCTACAAAATGCAGACAGTAATGAAACGTGATACCTTGGTATATTTTATCTAGACCTGCTATGTACACTGTGTTGTGGGTATTGACCGTAGCTGTATGTATTGACTGTACACGAGTGTCTAATTACCGACGGTAGCAAGCGGTGTGTGTATTTTCTGGGATCGATCTAACACTTCTGTTACACCTCATTCGAAACTAGGTCAGATTACCGGCATGAGACGTTTCTTTGTGCGCGAGTCTTCACACCCTTTAAATAGAGTATACAAAATTGAAACGGTGCTATAGGGCTATCGATAATGCATAGTATAAACTGTTCCACTCTGTTCACCTTTATTCCACTCTGTCTCGGGATGTGACGAATGTGACGAATTTATCTCGGAATGTGACAGATTTAAGGGTGAAAGTAAATGGAACAAATAATTGTAGGTCGTCACCTACCAGTTTTCGTGGCTGGGAATATCCTGTTTTTTTTTTGATAGAGCGCCACCATTCTGTTCGGCGATGCAGTAACCGCATAAACCGCCTTTTTTTCGGAGGAGTTGCTATTCACTGACAAAGAGCCATTGGACCATCTTTCCCACATATTTCACCAAAGTTTATTTCTCGGCCCAAAATTACTGACCAACCTTTGCCGGATAAGATGTAGCAGTATTTATTCCCTTTCCAAGAAACTCGTTATCTTGTGACATGGTCATGATCGAATGGTTCTAGCCTCGATGTATATAAGGGGGCACTGCATGGGGTTGGGAATGGATCCAGTCGTTTGCTTTTCGTACATTACTAGAATCAAACAAGGGCGGTCAATAAATTGACTCGGTAATTGTGGCCACTTTATGCCGCTAGAGAATGACGAAGGAACACTACGACCTGTGTGTGAAGAATTTCAGTTTTCACTGACCAAACGTTTCGACCAGTTTACTACAGCTGAAACAGTTTTCGCGACCATGTCAACAATTTGACCTGACCCGAGGAAATGACGTTATAACAATTGTATTTAAATATCTGGAATATCCATTTAATTTAAGTGCATATTCCAGAGGAAAGTTTTGTCTTAGCTGATTACAGAGGAACATATATACATGCACACACTTTTTTCTTTATGGGGAGGATGAGGGGACTAAGACATCTCACGACTAAACGTCTGCCTTAGGTAATTTTTTACATCCTCCCTAAATTTGATAGTAAGATTGTAGTAATATCCAATGTAAGTAACGTTCGCTACACACCGTACATATACAATGCACCAAAAATGAGAAAAATAATTTGTCTGTGTCAAATTACTATATTTTTCAGCTTTCTTTAATATCAAAATTATTCTGTGATTTTTTGTTTGTTTGTATTACCGCGGTGATTAAAATAAAATAAAAAATACAAAAAAATTATGGTATTTCAGAATATCATTAAAAACATGTTTTTTTTTCTGTTAGCAATAAATAGGTTCTTTCTACTGGAAACAAAAATGAATCAAATAGGTAACTTAAACATGAAAAGAAAAAATGAGCAAGAAAGAAAATTTAAATAAAATGCAGCATATGTTAAAAACATCGAATGAATTATAATTTCCTTGATGTAAAATAATAATAATAATAATAATAAAAGTATAAAAAACACACAAATAGTGACAAACATGTAATACTCTTAAACCTTCGGCGAATTTTTAAAACAACACAGCAATTGTTGCTACCCTATATACTGACCATCCTCGTATTCACTTTGTGCGTGTGTATGTGTGCATGTATGTATATGTGTAGGTAGGTCTGTGAATATGTATATATGTGTGTGCAGAATACGGAGAACTGACGAAAGAAAAATTAAGGCACATGGGGCGCGGATCCAGGAGAAGGTGTGTCTCTGTGGTCGGTGAACACCCCGCCCGCCCTCAGCGGTGAAGAAAATACTAATATTAATAATAATCGTCATATCATGCATTTCGAGGTATATATTTAGAACACAAATGAAACATTGCAGGGGACACACCAGTGGACTGGTTTCAAGAACGGTTTGACCATTGTGAACAAGTAACTGAATAATAAACACACTCTGTGCGAATATAATTAGGGTATGCTAATTAGTGCTTTTGAATTTCTGTTTGAGCACACACATTATGGATCCACGCCTGTTAGGTTATGCTAATACCTACTTGAAAAAGGGATGGGGAAGGGGTGGTCATCACCCCTTCACCACACTCCCCTCTTGATCCGCGACTGAGGTAAATAATAATAATAATAATATATATATATATTTGACACAAGACTAATACATTTTTTCTTATATCTTAAACGTATTTAAATAAATACTCTGCGACTTGAATGAACACGTCCATACCAGATGCTGTTATTACCACACTACAAGCCGACCGAGTATTACCTAATGTTGTTATTACCCCAACGAAGTTTTAGAACAGCATTAATTAAGTAACGGAAAATTTGTGTTGGTGTTGCCAAGAAACAAGTTAACCTGAACAATATTCAGACGGTGCATTTATAAATTTCTATTCAATGAATTGTGTTATACAATATAATTACGAGCGTTATTTCTCTTTTCATTTTCATTTCATTTTCCATCTTTTTCCAATCTCTTCTTGATGAAATATCTCTTGGAAGATAGAAAAAAAACAGAGACAGAAACATATCTTAAATTGGAAGACAATACAATTTGAAGAAATAATTCTGTTCAAGGCACCTTATTACAATCCCTATTTCAAAATATTGTGTTGCATAATACCATTCGAGCAATAAACCGTTATTTAATTATTGGTTAATTATCGCTAACGGTAATTAATAAAAAGAAGAAGTCATACACGCGATGAAACGTATAACATCTCACCACAATTCAATAATATCATCACCGTACTCCAACTTTTTCTTCATTTTTGAGAACTTTTCCTCCATTTTGAGAAGGTTTGCTTTTTAAGATAAAATGTATAATAAGGACACTTTTGACTCAGTAAAAGTAACCTACGTTCGTAAGGAGCTGGGTAGCCACGGCAAGGATCCGCGACCACCATTTTTTTTGTACAGGAGGGGGAGGTGGGGATGGGGGGGGGGGAGGGGTGGAGGGGCTATAGTTACGAAGAGTCTATGACACTTCAATAACTTTTGTTTTTCAAACTATCTCTAAGAATAATCAAACGGTATATCATCGATCATAGATTCATCATCTTATTCACGTGACCTAAAAATACCATTAGTACATCATACAAGACCTAATCGATCTATTGAAGTCTGTTGCCAAGGAATTGATCTCTTTTGCCAAAAAAATCAGTTATGGGAATTGTATACACCACTCCCCTCTTTCACCTTTTCTAACTTACTAGTTTAAAAGACAAAACAGATAACAATCCACCGTCCAAGTTTTTGTTACGAAATCAACTTTCCCACCAAACTGATGAATAACCTTTTGCCCAAGAAGTAAAAAGGAGTCACAGTTTTATCACAAAAAGGTGCTCTTCTTTGTATATACTGGCACCGTACAACAATTATTGTATAATCTATGTGCAGCCAAAAGGTTAACACATTGTCGGGAAAAGTGCCACGACAACTTACACCTGCTCCCATTTTAATTATTGTTTTGTTTTTGGCACGTCCCATCTTCATTTGCTATGTTTTGTGTTGCTATATACAGATGCCGTATACTATTATTCATGGTGTAAAAAATTAAGAGGCTTGAAGGTGACTTTAAGACATTTTTACAAATTTGCTGGTGAAATAGGTGTAGGCTGTGGGAAGAGAGCAAGACATGCTTAACTTTCACTAGCCCCCACCCCCTTCACCCTCCCCCTTCCTCCTCTTGTAGCTCAAAATCTAAACTGTCGTGGTGGGTTAATTTGTGCCATGATAATGCCATGATTTTCCAAGCAATTAGCTATCTTGTCTGGTTCGTATGACATGCCAGATTATCTGTGGTCTGCCGATCTCGAACAGTGACCAATTTAGTGTGTTAGTCAACGGAGCAATTAACTTTGGTACGACACTTTACATGGCCTTACATTAAGAGAGGTTATAATATATAGGCCTAGGTGAACACTTTCTTTCAGCTGACTTAGCGAACGCCATGTCATCACCAAGTTGGGACAATTTGTTTATAAGTTGTACTTTCATGTCAAACTTCAAAAGCATTTTGTACCGAGCAGTATATGATCAGCATGACTATCGTGTTTTGATTATAGATAAAAGTTCAAAACTGTTCGCACTGTCAGTCCGACTGCTTTGAAACGTGATAAGAGAGGACAGTATAGAGTGGTGTAGAGCATTAGGAAAACTAAATGTTCCCAATTGGGGGGTGGGTGTTTGTCATCGAGAGCGGCTTGAATACTCGACTACACATAAACAACGTAACAAATTGCCCGACGGTTACCATGGATACCACTATCACCGCGGAACAACACCTTTGGTCGTGAACCATTTCAGTAGAGCTTTACTCCTCTTGTCGATCACGTGGATGATGTTTTCAATTCCTTTCCTTGCTCCTTGTGACTCCCAGAAAATCCGATCCACGAAGAGCGACTGAAGCAGGTGTTGTCTCAGCTTGTTACTTCGTATAATCTCCAGGATATCGGAGGGGAAACTGTAGGAGGAGAGCAGAGTGAACAGCATTTTAGTGAGGGTGTCTTTCAACTCGGCAAAATTGCATTCAATATATATAGTTGTGAATCCACTTTCAGGGGTCTGATGTGGATAAAGAAGGGGGAGGTGGGTGAGAGAGTTGACAGGAGAGTGGCGAGAGGTGGAGAGAGAAGGAACAAGAAAAGGTGCCCGGAAGGAGAGAGAGAAGAGGGGATAGGGGGGGGGGGGCAAGTAGGAAGGAAGGTAGAGGAGAAAAGGGAGGAGAAAATGGAGGAGAGAAGGGGCTGGGGATGAAGATGGGGGGAGGGGTGGATGGGGCAGGCGATGGGAGCTGACGAGAGGAGAGGTGAGAGGAGATGTGAGGAATTTAATGAACTCCTGCTAACAAGAAATGGAGGGCGTTGTGCAGAATTACAAGACGGGGTGTGCGTGGGTTGAGTGTAAATTGTTAGAGGATTAGTATACCATTGTTGACAATGTTTGAAATGTTTGGAGTTCCACGTTACTTATTTTGTTACTTATTAACAGCAATATAATCTGAGGCGTGGGAAGGGTTTATCTGCACAATTAACCAATTGTTTGCAGTTCCGATATATTGTGGAACCCTGTGATGTAATCACGTTAGAAATATGTAGGATTAGGCACTAGTCAGGGTATACATTAAGTCTCTCGTACATGCGTATTTGCTTACTCCGGACGTCGTGTGGCTGAACGTTCACATCTCAGTTCTCAGTGTGCCAAGTAAATCGTGGCCAATCAGCATTGGCAAAGGTCCAAATTGATATGAATATGCATATATTAATTCGTTTGGAGTTGTGAACAATGTTTAGCCTATGACAATTGAGAATATATTTTTCGTATATGAAACGCTCTGCCACATTCTGCCATACCAATTGCAGAAAGGCTACAACCAAACTGAATTGTGTTAAAATCCGGTTTTTCGGAGGTCCCGCACACATATTGTCATTTAATTTCTAAACGATCGGCTACCGTAGCCATCGTGAAGAGGCATACATAACACATTATTCACGCATGTATGATGTTCGGCATAGTCAACCATCACTCAGTGAAACAGAAGCCACAACTAATCTAAAAGTTTAATCTGTGGTGATAACTGATCACTTAAATGCATATTTAACCAGTGAACCATTCATCGAAGAAACCACAGAATCGAGTTATAGTTGTTTGCAGCAATTAGCCGAAGACTTACAAAAAAAGACCAAGGGGAACTGACTGACGTCTTTAGCTGAAAGCTTATGCTATACCTTTGGATAGATTCCAGCACGGTGTAATTGAAGTTTTCGGTATCGATTATATTCACACCGAGTGGTGGGAGACACCAGGTTTGGCCGGTTAACCGCATACCGCTGCCCCAGAATGTATTGCGACAGGAAAGATGTGAAGCGGGGTCTTGATGTTTCGGGGCGTGAGAATGATTGGCTGGATATTTGAAACATTCTTGTAACTGTTTCTCTTTAATCTGTGAAAAATAAAATGAAGACACACAGAAGCTTAATAGAGTCACAAAGCTTTCTTGAGAATCTGACATAAGTCATTGCTATAGAGGTCTTGCACATGACGTCATTCACTGGTTTTCACACCACGTGATCAGTTTTGCTGGAGTGAAAAATCGCTTCTTCTCACACTGACTTACTATGTAGCCCTAAATTCAAACGATGATTTCTAAATGACTGCTGAATATATTGAGTAAACCTTGCATAATGTTATACAAAAATCAAACAAACCCCAAAAGTATATAATTTGAATCTTTTCGCAAATGAAGAAAAACAAGCAAAATAAAGAAATTGAGCCCATTGAACGTAACGATATAGAGAGGCTCTCTTTCCCTCCAGTCACTGAGCATGATTCACGCTATGTCCAAAAATATGACGTCACTGCAACACCTCTATATGTTTGTTAAGGTTTGC
The DNA here is from genome assembly GCA_020650975.1 of Apostichopus californicus. Lineage (NCBI taxonomy): Eukaryota > Metazoa > Echinodermata > Holothuroidea > Aspidochirotida > Stichopodidae > Apostichopus > Apostichopus californicus. Next base: position 14,644 of record JAIPMN010005313.1, read on the forward strand.
GTCCAAGACATTGAAGAAAGCAATGTCTATAATGATCTTAAAAATGAGCATATTACGTAATTGAATTAAAAACAAAACGTCATGAGCGATGGGTTGTATGACGGAGTCTGGAATCCCCTACACATACCCACCCCACCCCTCCCCACATCCACACATACATCGAATGTTGGCACACATATGAATTTTGGTTTGCCGATTTGAAAAAAAAGAATGACTTGCCTGTAACAGAAACAAGAATACCGCCATCCTCACTTTCTCGCCTTCCACATTCTTCGCACACTCGTCTACCAGTGACCATTTTTGCCGGTCGCTAAAACGCCAGAACTTCTTTTTGACGTACCTCGTAGCTTCTAAGGAATCGTCACCATATTGCTTAGCTGGTAAATCAGCGGGGAACCACACAGCCGTTTCGGTTGATCCTTCGTGTATGGTAGTACTATAGAGTTCTGTAAAATACCGCCCAGCGGCAGGGACAACCCGGTTTAAACCGACAATCCGATCAAGGTGAAAAGCGAGTACTCTAGGCCATTCTTTACAAGATAGAGAAATTGCATCCACACACGTTCGTATACGGACAGGCACTGAATTGTTCTCGAGATGGGTGCCATCTTCAGTTACATTTTCTAAATAAAGTAAATATTCGGTACTACGGTTCTGTGATAAACCTATCCGTCTCTGGACCACGCCTTCCGATAGTAACCGCATTATCCCGACATCGCGATTATTTAACCAGGGTGGTTGTGCGTAAAATTGTATAGTCCTGGGTATACTTCGTTTGGCAAGGTGCGGTGGACGATTATCGCCAGTTTTCTCTGGTAAAGGTTTCGATGATTTTTTGTTGGAAGTCGCTTCCTTATGTTTGGGTAACATTAAGTTTTCTTTTTCAACTGTGGGCAAATCTTTGGTGGAATAACTTACAGCTTTCGAGTTTTTCACTAATGCAACTTTACTCTGTGAATTTGTGGAAGATTTAGAAACGACGTTTTTAGTACTGGACTTGCTTTGTTTCGATTTTATATTAGAATTTGTTTCATTTAGCTTATTTTCGTTATATTTATGGTCGTCACTGTCGGCTGACACTTTCGTCTTCGAGTTGAGAGGTGCTTTCTCATCCGTCCGTTTGTCTTCAGAGGCTTTGTGGATAGAAATTGCACGTCGTGAATTGTCTGCAAAATAAATTTGTTCGGATGATTTCCTCGTAATATAAACCACTTCTGCAGCTCTAGCTTGGATCTTCCTCTCTCCATTGTTTGGTTCAAACCTTGTAAAGTTGCCACCGTTTGCAAGTCCTTGCCCCGATGGTATAGACAGGACCTGGCCACGGATTGGTGCCACGTCATGTCCGCCGTTCTGTTGGTCCTGAGACAACGGTCTAGTGAGGGCGCTAAGCAAAGAGATCATCGATATGAGAAAGACACTAAGCAGAGTCCCCGATCGAAGAGTCAAATTTCTTCTAAATAACGAATGTATGAAGGAATACTGCTTGCGAAATATCCTCATCTGTTAATGAAAAAATGATAGAGATGAAAATTAAAATCATAATATATAGATTATATATTCTGACAAGATAGGTTTCAGTTTTTGAGATCTATATATATATATATATATATCTATATATATCT
>JAIPMN010005314.1:0-10644 GCA_020650975.1 Apostichopus californicus
ACCTCTGGATCTATCGAGGCAGAAATTAAAATAAAATTTGTACCGGTTTGATATTGATGTGAAAGTCCCAAAACCATTTCAATTTACCTTTTCATTAATCACTACGCTACGAATGATTCTTGTCGAAACATGACTACACGACCTATACGCTTACACTATTTGTGTACAACGGTAGCCTATTCCACCAATTTCAAGCTTGTCCCCTGACTGCCCCCCCCCCCCCATGTTACAAGTTCCGGAGGCTTTTGGCTCATAATACCCATCACGTAGCAGTGATATTTACATTACAAAGTACTTCAGAATAACTCCTCTTTCTGACTGGTTTATCTGAACTCTAAACATTACCAGGAGCACCAAAACATATCTGAAGCCGCTCGTCTCTACCATACTTTTCTCCTCATTGTCAGTACTTTCCCCCACACTACCCCACCCCACCAGAAATAGCCTAGCCTCATACACCTCCGTTCACATCCCGGTGGAATTCTTCGAGATGCCCTCGAATTGTCTATCTGTGAAGAACATTCAAATTTTAATAATTACAGAGTGGGAAAGCGGCAGTATAAAATTATATTGATTGATTTGAAATATAATATCCAAATTCTTTAATACGGCCGGGGTCATGTCAAAATTGCACATTTATTATGATGAACTTCTAAAGGTGTGATTTACGGTAAGGAAACATCGAAGTATATATTTTGTAAAACGTGCAAAAAGTGCGCAATCGAACGCACGTTGCCTCTATTGTTCGGCGAGGTTCTCGCACGGATTAACTAACCTATGAAACGAGTTGGCTACTGCCCCCAAATGCAATAAGGAACACAAGTAGGATCATTATATCGGTATTGCTGTACTGGAAATCATACAATTACTGTATTAAGATAAAATCTGCTATAGTAAAGACATTTAGCCGTATATTGAAGAAAAATCTCAGCAACAGAAAAACGGAGGTAATTTAACGAAATTGGATAAATGTGCTTTCTTTAGTGACAGACTTCCCTATATCTTTAAATCATTCATTTTTTCTCGTTGACAGAAAGTGAAAAGTTCGGTTCTATTCTTTGAATTGTTGTCCCAGCATTCAGGCAAACCATCACCAGCCCTCGTTTGTCCACGTATTAGCTACATGAATACTCAGAGTTGTCTTTATTCTTATCGACTTAAATTGATTTTACCAAATAACTTAAAAAGCCCTCTTCCACGAATATCCATATTGGCATGTTTTCTCTTTTACAATAACCGGCCGGCGTATTTATATAAACAATCACTCATCAACAAGCCTATAAATAAAACATTGTAATTTTTCCTATCTATGGAGATAAATTTCAGATTTACAGGTAAATCTGTAAAATGATATTCTTGCTGTGGTAAAATGTATTCCACACAACTAGATAGTTAATGATAGAGCTTACCCAACATAGCCTATTGTTTCTGAGTACGCAGTGTCATAAATATATGTGTCCTATTGGTAACACGACTATTGTTAGCTGAAGTATGTGATCATCACAAACCTCAAGATAAAGGTCATAGCTATATAGGGTTGATTTTTCTTGAATGTTACAACTTACCTGATATGTAGCTTGATTTGTCAATGCGCAGTGGAATTCACCAGGTTCTATTGTAGAGTCCATTGTCGTAGGTCTTCTCGTCATTATAAAAGAGGTAGTCCGTGTCTCCTCTTCATCCTCATTTATCTCCTCTTTCTCGTCTTCCTCCTCCAATTCAGAGTAATCTTCACTGATTGTCAAATTGAAGCAACAGATCCATTGTATCTTCAAATTCTGCCCTTCGTACCCGCATTGATATATCATAGAATCCTGTATAGTGAGATTATATACAGTTAAGACTAAAACACCTTTTAGACTGAGTAACCTTCGATCATATTTCATATTGTCTTTTAAGTGTTTTAAGTTTTCTTCTCTACAAGCAGTTTTGGATTTAGTTAAGTTTACCGGCAGGTTGCACTTCATTCTAGTATCTTGGCCAATCTTGTGATTCAAATCAGTAACATTTGTATTGAAATCACATTCCGAATGGACTGATCCAAGAGATGAACAATTCACAAGTACAAAGATGAAGAATGATAACTTGATTTGAAAACAAGCAACCCAACCGAAATCAGATGAGAAAAATTGTTCCAATTGAAATCCGCAACTAACACCCATAATGGAAGCATGTACGTCACACCATAAGTCATTTAGAATGATGAAAATCCTGAGAAAGTACTCAAAAGATGATATGAATAACTACTCGACATGTTTGACGCAGTAAGTTGACTTTGTTGACTTTGTTTATCCAACTGCGAAACTTGTAGCGGCAAGGCGCTATATTGATGTTTATTGCCGGAGCGAGTTCCTTGCAATGATTAAATAGCAAGGTGATGCTTGGAAGAATTACGTCCTCCTGTACATGTGCATATATCAGTACACTGTGATTTAATGCGGACTATATCATGAAGCAATGTTATTAGCACATTGTGAAGAAATAACAGCAACCGCTTGTTCATTATGAACGGAAGTCAGGAATAGCTACAGCTAAAACATTTAATGCATTTATGTGTAACCAATAACACTAACTAGTTTCATTTTGATATATTCAAGATGGTAGGTCGTGTGTATGTATGTATCGTATGCGGGACAAATTACCATCGGCAGAGGAAGTCAATCGTTTACGTTCTGTGTAAACTGCTTTGCGTGTTAAACACACAGTTGGGAACAGAGTGCCGAGGGGGAAGCACCCTACCTACACTTTTCAAAAGTCGCGATGACGCAGGAATATGTTCCTACCTTCAAGTTTGGCTCTCAGAGTCGAAGCCAGCCTTATTATTCAAGGTGGTAATGGTTGGAAAAATTTCATGTATATACATGTACATGTACACTTTCATATTTTCTTCAATTGCACTAATGCACACCACAACATTAATTTGTATGTAAAGATTTTGAATATTTTACTGACATTAGCCTCCTTAAATTGATACATGAACAACCAGGGTAGTCCACAAGATATAGCTCATTGAACAAGGCAATATTCCATTCCACAAGAAATTTCTGGAGGAAACACTAATTGCTGAAGAAGACCAAGCAAGTATCAATACTAAATATTATGGTTTTACATGAAATACAAATTTTCAAATCTGGAATATCTCAAGAAGCCATTTTAGCAGCTTAAATACTCTTGCTTAGATATTTTAATATTATCACTTCCAATTGCTTTATCCGTCAAGTATGTGATTCTTGGGCCCTTTTGAATATCTCAGTACCTAAAAGGGGTTTGCTAGCAAGTTAAATTTGTATTAAATAAAATTTGCATTAGAATTGGTAAAGTATTGTTTATATCGATGTTTTGAAAGAAAGTAAGGTGTATTATATTGGTGATTTTTTCACCGATCATGGTCACATTTTGTCATATCAAAATTTTGTTATTAAGCATAATGTTCAAAATTTATTTTCCTTTCACTATATCACTAGGTCTTTATTTCTGCAATTCCTAGGTCGTTGGGTTAACTTAGGTAAATAGCATGACTTAAATATAAATGAACGCCTACTTTTGAAATTATCTTTACAAACCAGAACCACACATTTTGTGTACAGATCTAATATTACGAATAACGTTCCTCACTTAAGGGCCATAAGTAAATGAGAGGAAAGGTATCCACGTCATGTTTATTATTTCCGTTTATTACAGTCAGTGAGCCTAAGATTTAATATTTTCAGTTCGTTTCCTGCATAGGATATAGCTGAAATGATTATCTCTTTCGTCTTAAAGTAAATGACTCATACAGACTGTTCCTTTTTTAGCTCTGAAATTGAAATGTTAGGGCACCTTTTCTATTCATGTCCAATAGTAAAGGATCATTTTTGAGGTTTAATTCTTGAAATGGTTGAGAAGTACAAATGCTTTTAATTAGCGGTATTGTGTAATTTTCTTTGTAATCTAGTTTACTCCTAAAGTTTGTCTTAAGTATTCTCTTCGGTGACGTTGTTGTTCTCTCTTATTTTCCCTTGGATTCAAAGATTTCTCAAGGAGACTTCTAATCCACAAGTTTTATTTAAAAATTCTCATAAGTCTTCACAATCATTGATGTCAATCATTGTTCTAATTATAATAATCATTGTTCGCTGGCAAGAAAACAAACTATATTGACTATAATCATGTTTCACTTTTCATCAAGGGAAAGTCACGAAATGACAATTAAGCAAAATAGAAAAAAACTATTAGTTTCATTCTGTAATAGTTAATGAAGTGCATAAGAAAGAAAAAACACGAGAACTCAACTTAAGTATTCTCGTATAAATTCCAAGAAAATCATAATCATATTACTAAAGAAGAATACTTTCGGTTGCATTTTATAATTATGGTATTACAGTCACTAATCACATGAGTCAGTATAGTATTGTAAACATGTTGGATATGCCTAAATCGCATTCTTGATATCTCGAATTCAATTTCTGATATCTCAAATATGTTTTAATTATTGATATATTGAAATGAATTAGAGATATCCGAAAATGAATTAGAGATATCTGTAATTATTGAATAAATGTCAGTGAAAAAGTACAATTACAGGTTGAAAGTATTTTTATTCAAGAGGGGCGTTTTCTTTCGTGTGCCGACACACCTCTGTTAGCTTTATCTTCAAACAAATATTATTTTCCTGAAACTTCTTAAAGATTGTTAGTTCTCAAATAATAATTAGTATTGAAACCTAGCGAGGACACAATTATTACGAATCATTGGGTTGAGAAATTTACTTCAGCATTGAAACAAAAACACTTATTCTAGGTAACACGCATACTCTGACCTATTTCGAGCTTTGTTAAAATGAACAAACCAGCAAGGAAAAGTGAAAGTCCCGGTTTTACCGGTCTTACAAGCCAGTAACATACAATTCTATATCGTGTCCTTTAGTGTCAGTATTATGTCACAAGCAAATGCTTCTTGACTTTACAAAAGGTACAGTTTGGGTAATGTATTCAGTGTGCTTCTATATGGGCAACAGTTTGCGACAATGGGTCTGTCTACAGTACGGTCAATTTATATGGTTGCGACCAGAATGTCATTCCTTCTCTTTGGATTAGCAATATGGTCAGGAGTTTCTTCCGCAAATGTATGCACTGCAGGGATTAACGAAACTGCTCCTATAGTCGAACGTGTTGAATATCAAATTGGTGATATTGCAAACCTCGAATGCGATGTGCCAGAAAATTTGCATAAAAGTCAGATTATGTGTAAGTCAGACCATAATCCAACCATTGATAATTTTGGTGACAAATACGATAGACAACTCCGCAGTAAAAAAGGAATTTATGTTTTAACCGTAAATAATCTCACCACTGACGATTTTACGACGTATGAATGTGGGTACTTTGTTAATAATAGTTATGAACAAGTGTGTTGTTTCAACTTGCAACTCGTCGAACTGATGAATGGATCGGATATTAGCGAGACGATAGAGTCGTCTTTCACCTCGACGGACGAGACAGAAACTTATCTTGATGAAGATTACATTACAAAAGAATCAAATAATGACAAGCAGATATTTTGGTGCGCGCTGCAGAAGAGGAGTACATATCAGGTGAGTTCTTTGCTAGATGAAAAAGTATTTCATCATGCCTATATCTTATAAAGTTACAAAATGAACCCCAAAAATACAACTTTAAGTGATGCTCTTGAAGAAGGGCAACATGTTAAATATAAGTATAAGAACAGCAACAAATTTCACTAAAAGTGGTACCGTAAATACCTTACGTAGTACATTTTCTAAATTATTTCTATTGTTAATTGTTTACGCCTTAATTGATGAACAATACAATGTTTGGTTTCATAAACCAAATAACATGTTGACACTAAGATTTGAAAGCTTGTTTCTAACGTTTCGATCTTGTATTTGAGTTCAAGATAATTTTACTTGTACACATACTGGGCTGGCGTTTTGATCACAACAGCATCACGAAAACAACAAGGCAGCAGAAAAGCTTTTAATAGACAGACGCGAAAGTCAGATGGAATGGATGGGAATGATGAGAAGGTGTGAATCTTCATGCACTATAGATACTTATAATACCGACTGGTGAGGGTTATTCCTCACAAACCAATTGATGTGCTATATGTGGAACGCCAGGCCCTCTTCAGCTTTCACCTTGCACTTTCTCCCTTTCACATATTTTCTTCAGGACGTTTGTGGTACCAAGAGTATTACTGTTCTTAAAACCGTGGTCACAGTGAATCAGGAATGTAAGCCAAATGTGAACATAACAGCAGGTAATTACAACGTAATTCAAAGCATGTGAAATACAACCCTATACAGATTCTTCTTTTTTCTCGAGTGTTTAAGTTTTGAAGGGGTAGGAGTTAGGGGTCGGGTAGGGGTTAGGGGTCGAGGTAGGGGTTAGGGGTCGGGGTAGATCAACGGGTAAACGGGAATTTGGTAATCTGAAATGAGCGTTGAATAACAGTTCATTATAAAATCTAGAACTTTGTGGCGTTGGTTGTAATTTACTAATTTAGAGCAGAATGTAAAAATATATCATTCTGCGATCAAATTGTAAGCCGAATATTAAATGTTAATGTGCAGGTTACAAGGAGTATTTAGTTAGATGAATTTAATATTATCAATGTATAGAATGCTGTTCTTGAAATGTAAAATAAATACAAAATTAATAGAGTGTTCTGGATCAAGGTGAATGGTTTGTTCTAATTACTACAATGATTACTTTATAGGCAGAGTTTTAGGCTTGATATGTTATATTCCAAGAGAACATTTATATTTGAGGGCTGGGAATGTTTCTATTGCTATTACGATATGCAAGATATTTACCTTCAAGGTATGCTTTATCACTCGAATGCTTCTTTGAGGCTTTTAAGTTTATGATGACGTCAGCTCCTCCGTTCAGTCCATAATGTAATCTAATGTTAATCAACACAATTCTATAATGACTCAATCAAAATAGGTTCTATTAACGTCATATAAAAAAAAGAGTTTAATTGGCAGATATTCAACACATTTGTCGTTGAAAAATTGGAAACACATTTTAAACATGTCATTTGAGGCCATAAAAGTCTTATGTTTTCCTATGGAGTTTTGTGTTGCACATGAGAAATTTATCTACTGGTCTGAGTATTAGACTGTACATAGTCCACTCACTTCACATGATGTACCGTATCGCAACTGTATAAGGGTCATTTCTCAAAATTAAATCTGTCAAAGGAAGAAACCCTGGACTAAAAGCAGTGGTTTTTTAACGGTCTAAAATGTAACACACTTAATGTTGTGTCTTAATTCATGCTTTCAGCTGTGTTCCTTTCTCTCCAGACAACGACTTGTTGGTCATTTTCTACTTTGGAGGTGAAAGATGTGACGTCGAGTGTAACTTCTTGAATGACATGTGTATTATGAGTGATTCTGACCAGCAAGAATTTCAGCTTTTGCCAATGTTAATAATATGCGGCGGCACAGTCATATTTATTGTTATACTGATGTTCAACGCGGGCTGCTGTTTCCTCATATACAAGACAAGGACCCGTCACACATCGCCCAGGGAAGGTAGTGTTGACCTAAGGGTATTCCAAACGAATAGACAGGCGGAAGTACCAGGGAGTTGCAACTCCCTGGAAGCACTCAGAGTCGATACTAGACGACAACATGACCATCGTAATATCTTGGAACATGAAAGTATCGACAAACTAACTTACAACGTGTATGATTACGATACTGAGCGTGATCTGCTGGACATTGACTGTGAAGCGAACCATAACATCATACAGAATCACTTGAAGACAGTCAATAGTCCGTCATTACAAGAGAATGACACCAACACCAGTGAACCATGTATTTATCAAAATATGAAAGAACTTAAAGTTGGAGGTAGGAAAATGCCCCCTCGCACGACTTTACAACACATATAACCCCTGGTCATCGGTAACTTGTCACACCCACACACCAAAGGCAAAATTCAATCAATCGTTCCTGGTGCACCGCAGCGCACCACATTTTAGTGTCCCCTCGGGGACTTCCCATGCATAGGATGTAGCCACAAACCGGCGCACGCAACAGTATTTACCTTACAAGAATAGTCCAGGTCAACATTTCTCATTGATACGTTTAAGAGGAACTAAATCTTAGTATCGTGGTGAAATTTACATTCAATTCCTATGTACCGTTTTTGAGATATTGATAGTTAAAGTTGCCACCTTTCGTACCAAAAGTGAATTTGGAGCAAACAGGTGTGACGTCATTGTTGCACACTGATAAATAATGTTTTGTTTTCCTTTGAAATTTACGTCTTTTTTATACTCCACAATTGAATGCATCCATAATGTGAATGTGCCATATGTATTGGTATTTTATAAACTTCACATCCCCTTAAGACAAACTAGTAACCCTATCCAATCCAAGGTCAAATCAATAGACTGAAAAATGAAGAAAAACCAACACACTATTTGTCAGTGTGCAGCTATGACATCACACCTGTTTGCTCCAAATTCACTTTTTTGTAGAATATCAGATAACTTTAACTGTCAATATCTCAAAAACGGTACATAGGAATTGAATACAAATTTCACTAGAACGCTTAGATTATGTTCCTCTGTAACATATCAAAAAGAAATTGTTACCTGGACTATTCTTTTAAGTTACCTCGCAAGTCCCCATATATAAACCTAAGTGAAGAGAGGCAGTGGAGATACCTTGCCCAAGTACCTTGCCCAAGTACCTTGCCCAAGGACACAACGTAATGGTTTGGCCAGGACTAGAAACTGTAATCCTTAGATCGCCAGTCCATTGCCTTTACTACTTGACCACAAAGCTCCCATAAAAATGTGATTTGAAGATGTATTTGTATGAGTAGAATTAAATCGTTTAAGAGGTTGAAACAAAAACAAACTTATTATTTAAATAATAGAGCAATTAGACGAACAATTAGTGCACTATTAGCCTGTTATGTGACAACTTTCAATAGTTAATTAAGACAGCTAATCACTAACATGGCTATAGAAAACGAGGCGTTTTCTACAAAAACATATCTGTTAAACCTAACCTTGTTGAGATTTGTTTCCGTGTGCCCTTATTGACGTATTAGCTATACGGAAAAGAAAAGGAAATTAAGTACACAATGCAGATTAGAAATTTAACTAAGGAGGATTTGAGAAGCTGAAGTCAATGGAAAATTCAAGACATTTAACAAACAGGCCTATATTTTAGAGGTTGTAAATGAAATTGAATATAAATTACGCACCGGACACTATGTAATTGTGCTTTGTATGCATTTGACAATCAACACACCGAAGCATGACATTAAGGACAATCATGGCGGGTAAAATAATTTGAAATGTGGATAAAGGCATCAGCACTATCTCTGGCACACATATAGAGTTCGTAATCAATTAAGAAAGGTTTGCTTTATTTTACAGCAACAATCTACTTTAATTACACAGGACCGTTTATATCTCGATTGGAAAAGTTGCCCTGGTTCTCGATTGAGAGAGTTTGGTCTAGTTCTATGAAGGGTTTCATGTTGTTTTCCCTTTTCGTTTATGAAGGCTGGACATTCAAATATATATTTATTGAAATTCATCCCCTAAGTTATTGATAGAACATTAATAGCATTTTCTATCATGAAACTTTACAATATACTGATACAATTCCTAAGACAACTAGAATATTATTATTGGCGCAACAAAAGTGGCTTAAAATTTGATAAATTTTTCATCACTTACCCAATCCTGGCCAAAAGTATCCCCAAATGTTACTTTAATTGCTTTACGAAGCCAAGTTTGAGAGATACCAGGGATCTGATGCATGTAACGTTGAAAGGGGTAACTGTTCAGGTATAGTCCAGCTTTATCAGAGAGATACCAGGAATCTGATGCATGTAACGTTGAAGGGGGTAAATGTTCAGGGATAGTCCAGCTTTATCAGAGAGATACCAGGAATCTGATGCATGTAACATTGAAGGGGGTAACTGTTCAGGTATAGTCCAGCTTTATCAGAGAGATACCAGGAATCTGATGCATGTAACGTTGAAGGGGGTAAATGTTCAGGGATAGTCCAGCTTTATCAGAGAGATACCAGGAATCTGATGCATGTAACATTGAAGGGGGTAACTGTTCAGGTATAGTCCAGCTTTATCAGAGAGATACCAGGAATCTGATGCATGTAACGTTGAAGGGGGTAAATGTTCAGGGATAGTCCAGCTTTATCAGAGAGATACCAGGGATCTGATGCATGTACATAGGAACTGAATACAAATTTCACTATAGATTATGTTCCTCTGTATCAAAAAGAAATTGTTACCTGGACTATTCTTTTAAGTTACCTCGCAAGTCCCCATATATAAACCTAAGTGAAGAGAGGCAGTGGAGATACCTTGCCCAAGTACCTTGCCCAAGTACCTTGCCCAAGGACACAACGTAATGGTTTGGCCAGGACTAGAAACTGTAATCCTTAGATCGCCAGTCCATTGCCTTTACTACTTGACCACAAAGCTCCCATAAAAATGTAATTTGAAGATGTATTTGTATGAGTAGAATTAAATCGTTTAAGAGGTTGAAACAAAAACAAACTTATTATTTAAATAATAGAGCAATTAGACGAACAATTAGTGCACTATTAGCCTGTTATGTGACAACTTTCAATAGTTAATTAAGACA
>JAIPMN010005315.1:0-20557 GCA_020650975.1 Apostichopus californicus
GGAAAGTAATTATAGTTTGTTGGTTTCTGTTCTGAAGTATGGCGTCTTATTAGCACTTCAAAACAAGCAATGATCTATACGCAAGCGTGTTGCCGCCACAGACCTCAATCCAACACAACCGAACGTTGGTCCGATTCCTGGCCACTCTCATTTCGCGATCAGTGGTTTCTCAGCACCAAGAGCCAAAAGAGAAGCTATCCTTCTTCAATACTTAGTAAGTAGAAAGTCCCAAGGCTTGATATGTTTCGTCAAACGGATGACTTTGCTCAATCCAAAGAAACGTCAAACATAGACTCCAACAACAGCCAGCGTTGTAGAATCAACGTCAGCAATTTGAAACCGAGAACTATGTCTGTAACAGAATGACAGGGACAAAATGAGTAGATCAAGTCAAAAACAGATAATTTAGACCATAATGTAACAATGTCGATTAAAACGACTATACATCTCTTCTTCCGTCGATTGTCACCTAGTCTACGTTTTTTTCTTATTGCCCCAAATCTTTTATTCTTCGCACCATTATCCCAAATGATTAGTCTATCAACTTCAGACACAATATAGTTACCACCTCTGATTGTTTTAATTTTACACAAATATTTGTGCTACTCGGATATGAATCTCTTGGTTCATATTTAATTGTCGCCATCAATTTTCTATGTTGATCATTGTGATGACAGTGTTACTTGTTTTGCATACGTCGATTATTAATATAAGGGGCGAACAATGATCATTTGACTGCTTAAACATTCATAACATTGATTGACAATTAGAACATTGGTGGACTATTAGAACATTCATGGACTATTAGAACATTGATGGACTATTAGAACATTCATGGACTATTAGAACATTCATGGACTTTTAGAACATTCATGGACTATTAGAACATTCATGGACTATTAGAACATTCATGGACTATTAGAACATTCATGGACTATTAGAACATTCGTGGACTATTACAACATGTTTCGAGTCGACAGAAGTTAGAGGTACGTCGGTAAAACCTTAATCTGATCTCCCTTCAATCATCACACTGCCACGCCATGCTATTTTACTCATAACCAAAAGATTACTAAAAACTTACTAAGTTGTACTGAAATATTTTCCCAGTTTTCCAGGTAGACACTAATAATTTTTCTCCTCTTCTGGTGCTCACCGTAGAAATACACAACGCGTCATCATGCACATGTCTTGTTGCAAGTAAACGTTGTCCATCGCGACTGTATTGTACTAAAAGGCGTTTAAATGAACTCATAGTAACTGCTGACCACAACATGTAGATGAATTCATTTTGGTCAGTGCAGACGCCAATGGGCCAACTCTTAGATCTTTTGGTGTTTGGTTTGGCAAACTGGAACATAACCATGCAAGTCGAGCCCGTAATAGAGATAGCGTAAGCTTCCATACCGGTTCTATCACACACTATTAGATTATTGCCGTGTACCGCAATGTCTCTGGGCCATCGAACGGTAGATGGAAGGCTAAGGGCATGACTGTAATTCAATTGGTCATCGAAGACGGAAATATCTCGGCTGTCTTTAAAACCAATGAATATGTCATTGTTGGCCTCATCAACAGTTACACATGATACATCTTGACCAAAAGGCCAAACGCTATCGTTATCCTTTAAGTCCATCTCTGTATATGTGCCATCGCGAATGTCATATAGTCCAATTTCATTATTCCAACAAACTGTTACGACTTTGAACTTTGTCATAAAATCACAATAACGACATTCGAAAGCTAATTCGGATTCAATCTCGTCTTGTCTCAAAGTTGTACCTTTCAAATCGATGACAGTTATGTGTGAATGATCTTGCGAAGACTCACCTGTGACGACAATGGTACCTTCTTCATTGCCAGTGATACCGTTAATGCCCCATTGTTTGGAGTGAATCCCATCGACNTCAACTTCGTCGTCAGCAACCTCACTGATGTCAACATGGGACTTTCTATCACAATTCTCAAATTTTGTTATCCTGATTTGCGATAAGACCTTAAAATCAGGAATCTCCCTGTCCATATCTCGAATCAAACTGTCGATTACAGAGCACATCATTGGTATGCACTGGATGTCAGCCCAATCATTTCGGATCGTTAGATGTGCGCTTACAGTCGCTTGAATATTGTTAAGCCTGCTATCAATCGAATCCCAAAAATCTGATATAGCTTTCATTTCTTCCTGGTTACGCCTTGCATTTATTTCTATTTCTGACACGATACGTTTAAATTCTATCTTGAGGTTAGCAAGTTGATCGAACAGTTTACCTTGTTCTTGGTTACTTTCTGCTTGCAAAGCTTGAAAGGCGGTTTCTAATTCCTTCTTCTCCTTTTCACATATTCTATCATACTCCTCATTCAATTCTTGGACTTGTTTCTTTAAACTGAGTTTATCTGTTGATATTTTTCCAAGGCTAAGTACATCTTTCATTTGTACCATTCCTCTGTCAAGTTTATCGACTTCATTGTGTATTTTGCCTTTAATAATTTCCTCCATGCGATCATATTCGTTTTGAATATGGGATTTTCGTCTTTCAACGACATGTTTTAACTTTTCTGTTGATTCCGTCATTAACGCACGCTTCTTTTGAACCCTTTCAATGTTTTTCAACAAATTATCCATCTTTTGATTGATTTGATTTCGTTCTTCTGATGCCAAATAGGGTACGTCATTGCAAAGCTCGTGATCGGCATGCTCCACCAAAGAACATTCTCTACACATAAGATGGTTACCATGACATGTTCTGCAACAAAGTTCTAACATATTTTCGGGATGATCACGGCATCTGGAAATATCTGTTAGTGCAGCCCAATTCGCATTATTCAACTGTCCCGTTTTTACATCGTTCATTGATAGTGTATGATGTCGTGACTTAAATGTTGCTCCATGATTATCAAAGCAATTCTGACAAATGAAATCATCACAATTGAAGCAGAAAGCACCAGCATTCTCTATATTTCGACATGACATACACTTCATTCTTGTATCAATAGCTTTCTTTATTCTGTGCAGTTGAAGTATGTTCTTCATACTGATGTCAAGGAGTCCCTCCACTCCATTCTCTGGTAGTGCGTGAACTATTCCACAATCAGGACATTGTAATTTGTTATCATTTCCATCGATAAGACCCATGAGACAACTGACACAGTATCGATGAAGACATGATAGAAGCTTTGGTTCCTTTAGCTCATTGAGACAGCTGGAACATATTAGTAAGCTATCATCTGTTTCTAAGAACGGTAACATGGATGTCATCTTTGCAGACCTGGAATGAGCTGGGTCAGGAATGAATGGAAATACCCGTATTCAAACTTTATTAAGTACCAAGGGATCTAAGTGCTTAATACGTATACCACGCGATGGAGCATTTCGTATGCCTGCTTGCGTAATTATTAGTCCAAATTCTGTTTCAAATAAAAGCCAATATCATAATGATGTTACTAAGTAATAAGCGAAAACGGTGTCTAATCAGTAGATTATCGACGCTTCTCCATACAATACTAATCACATTCATATCTAATAAAAGGATTAAGTTCATGGTTTCTTCTTTCATGGGACAAAATTATTATATCGCTTAATACCATGCGAAGGAGCATTTCGTATGCCTGCTTGCGTAATTATTAGTCCAAATTCTGCTTCAAATAAAAGCCAACATGATAATGACGTTACTTAGTAATAAGCGAATACGGTGTTTAATCAGTAGATTACCAACGCTTCTCGATACAATACTAATCACATTCATATCTAATAAAAGGATTAAGATCATGGTTTCCTCTTTCATAGGACTGAAATTATTATATCGCTTAATACGTATACCATGCGATGGAGAATTTCGTATGCCTGCTTGCGTAATTATTAGTCCAAATTCTGCTTCATATAAAAGCCAACATGATAATGACGTTACTTAGTAATGAGCGAATACGGTGTCTAATCAGTAGGTTATCGACGCTTCTCCATACAATACTAATCACATTCATATCTAATAAAAGGATTAAGTTTATGGTTTCTTTTTCCATGGGACTAAAATGATTATATCGTTTAATACGTATACCATGCGATGGAGAATTTCGTATGCCTGCTTGCGTAATTATTAGTCCAAACTCTGCTTCAAATAAAAGCCAACATGATAATGACGTTACTTAATAATAAGCGAATACGGTGTCTAATCAGTAGATTATCGACGCTTCTCCATACAATACTTATCACATTCACAAATTCTTTACAGCAATTAATTGAAGGGATATTTCCATTAGCAGATTGCGAAGACATTTGTAAATATCTAATAAAAGGATAAAGTTCATCGTTTCTTCTTTCATGGGACTAAAATGATTATATCGCTATATTAAGGGTGCTTTGCAAAGAACAATCTGTAAGAAGTTGACCTGATTGGAAGATTTCATATAGGTGTTGCCTGTTTAGACTATAGGGACTCTCAATGTTGACTTAATACCATCTTGATTGTCTAATGTATATTAATTGATTTTCATCGACTTACGTGTCTCCGCTTCATATTACTTTTTCAGGAAAGATAGATAAGTGGATAGATGGATGGATTGATGGATGGATGAATAGATTGATGGATGGTAGGATGGATGGATATATATATATAGATAGATAGATAGACAGACAGACAGACAGACAGACAGACAGACAGACAGACAGACAGACAGACAGACAGACAGACAGACAGACAGATAGATAGATAGATGCGCTATTCCATCGCGTTTCAACTAGTTAGATCTCTTTAAGAAGTACTGCTATCACAGAAATAGTAATGTTTTTATTTTTTAACATGTCTCTCTTACAGTGAAGCTGTTGCAACGGTGAAATAACTCTCTATCTAACCTGTTGATACATCTTAAGAAACAGAAATATCATAAAAAATGTGCTTGGTTATTTTTCCTTTTTAAAAGTTTTTGCTTATTCTGTTCGCTTAACTTGAAGCCTTACCTTGACCAAAGTAAATGCTTCTTCTACTGCGTATAGTGTCACTCGGGGAAAAGTCAAACGTTCTGTATTTGTTGCAACCGCGGTGTTTCAGAGTGAGCAAGGAAGAGTAGACCTAAGTTAGTTCTACTCCTTAATGACAACGTCAAAGCCAATAGGGATGTCAAAAAGTTACGATCTCCCGTCACTTCCTTATAGCTCTGTAGCTGGTGACAAGTGGATCGTTTCTTTGATGATAAATTTGAGTGACGCACTTGAACTATCTCAAGTTTAAGTTGTAAGATATGCAACATCCAACACTTGATTTTAATGGTTAGCAGTTATAGGTACTGAAGAGACCACAGTGGTCGAAGTAAGCTACTTTGAATGTACTATTGTATGACATTGTTACTTGTGATTTAACTATTTCAACACACAATACGAGACATCCCCTTGTGTAAATCGTAACTAAATTTCTGAATATTTCTGGATATTTGGAGAGATTCCAAATTTAGAGTGTTACCCCCCCCCCCCCTCCCCGCCAAAAAACAAACAATATCCATGAAATAGGTTCTATGGCTCAAAGTATTTAAAAAAATATAAATAAAAGGATTTGAATGTATTTACTCCATGAGTTGGATTTTCTATTATTTTTTAGTTCGTGTTTCTAGTTTTGTTTGATTTGTAGTAAACTGTTGCAACGTCAAATATTGTTTATTTAATTAAAGGGATATTCAAGGCATAATGTAACACTTATTAAAATGAAATAATATTCCACACCGTCAGTTAAAAAAAACCCATCCTTACATCTTGTTCATGACTCGAGATATGAATGATTGAAAGTATCCTATTTCGACTGACTAATCGTTCCATACTCACTCAAAAGCATCATAGAGTGTGCTCCGTGATGTCATCATTTACAAATGTTCTTCAAAAGCTTGACTTTCCTATTTCAATTCTCATCTTGATTTGTCCTTGATTATTTGATAATTACTCTAAATTCATCATTTTAAAGAAAAAGCAGTATGTTTAATATTACTCGCTTCTGTTGATATATGATTTGAATATGATGAAGCGAGACAAACCAATGTTTGATAAATTCCAGATCAATACCAGATGCATTCATACAAATTTACATATATTATCAAGTCTGCATATAACAAGCCATGTTATAATTATTTATAAATCGTTTGGTTAACATGCGGGTCACTCATATTGAATACAGAATATCATGTCATGTAAGGAAGCAATGTAGAACGATATCGAAACGTCCTAAGGTTTTGTACCAGATTAAAGCAATTCAACGGAAGGACAAACAAGTACAAAGAGCACATATTGAGTCACGCACGCATGTCAGAAGGTCACCCAGCAGTCTTTCTTCTATATGAAACAAACATAATATGTGACCAATATACAACCGAGCAATGTCAACAGGTAATAAAAGTTCCTTTTGTTGGATTCGAATATCGTGGTGTTTGTCAAGGATACAAGCTAATTCAAACAAACCTGTCTGTATAGGAATGCTTAAAAAAGAAATATCCCGTAAGCAACGAGATATCTGCGTTTGCCCTAACTGCAGTGTTAGCAGTGTTGGCAGCCATTTAAAGACAGATCACTGCCTGTTTCCTTGTGGGAAACACTACAACTCACCATGTTAATGTTCTCTCCCCCCCCCCCCCATTCGCCCTAGCTGTGTGGCTTGTACTACTGACCGCCATGCATCCAAAATGCAGATCACTGCAATCAGCAGGTGCTATCCAAGCAATGAAGCGGCAACAGTTATTCCCCCGCCCCCAACCTCCCACCCCTCCAAGATGTAAGTTAAAGTTGACACAGTACATGTTGCCAATATGAGTATCTATAATCTGGCTCTGTGATATGTGTAATCACTCGTGGATGGATGATAAGACGGATATAATGGATGACACGGATGAAACGCATGGAACGCATGAAATGAATGAAAGAAAAGAATGATGAGGATGAAGTGGACGAAGTGAACGAAGTGGACAAAGTGGACAAAGTGGATGAAGTGGGTGAATGGATAAATAGATGGATGAATGAATGAATGGATTAAATTGCCGAATTACAGTCTACAATTCTATCTGACAGTGCGATTTTGATTCTTAAACATGAAAATCGTTTGATGATTTATTTGCTGTCAATCTTGCATTAAATTGAAGCAACTCCCAATTTTGGGGAGCCAACATTTATTATCAAAATCAAATACGACTTAAATATTGAGAGGGAAAAAAAACGGTTACGAAAGATGTTTCATTGCGAAATTCACCTTTTTTTCCCGTTGAATTACGCAATGTTCGGCTTTACATGTGATATAACATACGACGCCAATCGTCTGTAATGAGTGTGATACGCAACACACAACTGCTGTTAAAACTAGCGCATATAATTTTACGACGCTTCATTTAAATCGAAGGCAGAATAGCTTGACCTTGAAAGGCTAACTAATTGCAATAAAAGAAACAACTTTCAAGAAAAAGTTCGATCATCATCACTTTTATTCATCAATTTCTTTACTTTGCCATCGAATATTGAAAAAGTTTTATTATTCTGTTAGCGTTAATATCACTTATATAAAAAGACGAATTAACATTTTAAATAATGAAATGACAGACAAAAGTCGCATCTGTGTTCTCCTTTTTCACCTACCATGAAGGTTATAAGCATGATTTCATGAACTTGTGATTAATTGAACTTTTTCCCGCCTTTTTTTTATATCAGGTTTGGCACTATTATTTCACAGATGTTTCACGTTACCTCGAAATAACAATGTTAAGTCGATCATGTGTTATCAATAATACATTATTAAGCAAGTGAATGAGTCAATACCTTTCACACATAGGAAGCAACAGTTACTTGTTCATAAAGGAAAATGTTTTTCAGCAGATGATCACTGCCCGTTGACCAACTCAAGAGAAAAGGTTATAAATCAGCCAGAGATTAACCGTAATTGATACAAAGATGGCGTCATTCCATGTACTTGCCTTATTAGTATTCATGGTGGTTGGATATGCTAATTCTTACTGTATTGAAGGTAATATTATTTCTTGTTTTCGTTTCAACGTCAAGTGAACTTGCTAGCAAATCTAAAAGAAAGTAAATGAGCAAGATGCCGGACAAACTAAAAATATTCTATGCATTTTAACTAGATGAGCAAGCATTTAATTCAATGTAGTTTTCCATATCCCGTCGCCTAATGAACTATACTTTAATGGCTATAAGACATTAAGATCGACAAATCTATCAAAATCTGTTCAGGTCAAGCTGTTTTTAAAAGTGGGAGGTGTTGGGTATCTCTGTCATATGAGGTGGATCTAGAATTTAATAAAGAATCCGTTGAAGCTGACTTCCATGTAGGTTGTGCAGCCCCCCCCCCCCTTCCCAGTACACATTAAAAGATAATTTTTCAGTCACCCAATGGTGAATGATGAGTCATATTTGATTATGAGTTAGGTCTATTATTAGGTATAAGCTTGTTTTAGTAGACTATGTCTAGTACAAACGGTTTTCAATGTCATCATGATGTGCTCTGCTGCTTGTACGAAGTTAATGTATGAAGATATATAGCTAGGCTAGTACAAAGATATATAGCAAGGCTAGCATAATATGTTGGTTTACCATAATAATATTAAACAGGCTTCACACTCTTGTAAGTATGTTGTCATCGTTGGTTTACTGGAAAAGTTCCACATTGTCTATTATCAGAAAATCCTGCTAAATGAGTAACATCTTGAATTTTTGGGAATATAAAATTGCAAATTGTCGACATATTTCGATGAGACTTCAAGGAAAGACCAGAGTGACACGTGTCAATCGAATTCCTTCTAATTGCTTTTAATAAGATTTGTAGACTATCCGAACATTAAGCGAGAAAAAAAAAGTAATCTGCAAAATTTGGCACTAGCATTGTTTTGAGTTACATACAAAATTTCGTAAAGGAACTTCTCAAATAAGATTATAAAAGCCAGAAAGTCAAGCCATAACTTATAATACAATATTTTAGTGTAGAATTCACATAGAAATGTAAACAAATATATTTCAATTGCGTAGTAAAATGATCTTGGTTTTTTACATTTACAACCTTAAATATATTTTCAATAATTCCGATTGTTTCAGTTTACATCGATCCACCAGTTGGCCCGGAAAATGCCCGTTGCCAGCAGGAATTTTTCAGCAGTAGCCACCCATGTACAGATTGCTCTTGCAACGAAAGTGGAACAAACTACAAATGTTGTTATTAGTAAGAAAAATTTAATAAAATGTTATGCAATCTTTGTCACAAGTGCCTTAGTCATTTGCTTTAACGTGGAAGTTCTTTCCATCGCACTTAATCTCCATTTTGATATATATATACTTTTCGTACCAAATTATCGATCATTATAGTAAATTTAATTAACAATTTCAATCTAGTTCGGGTAGTCATAAATCCGTTCGTCACAACCTTTCCGCATATGACATTTTTCCAGGAAAAAGGTTTTTTGCAAATGAAGGGAGTAGTTCAAGTTCAGAACAATTAGTTTCTCTACTTAGATGAGTTCAGCTTCATTTCAAATTGTGACGAAACAAAGCCAAAATTATATCTCCGGTCAATTGATTAAGCGGTGAAAAAAAGAAGAAGAAACCTTCCGGTTGTGTTCATCACAATGGGGCCGTCATTGCGCTGTCATGTATACCCCGCTGTGCGTGCTTCGTTCTGTTTACGAATCACTTGGAGGCGCCGATGAGCATGCGAACACGCCGAGTAAAAGTGTTTATGCTGACGCTCCTCTCTGTAGTTAAACCGACCGGAAACGTGTTCAGGTCACGTGTTTAAAACAGCTAATTGTTTGACTTGCTTCACACGATGCCCTCTTCACCAGTTAACAACTAACGTATGGTGATCGACTCATGATACCGCTGTGTTATTGCTGTTGATTGTAATCCACGATACCAAAACCCATAGCAGCAGATTGCCAAGTTTCGTGGAACTAGATATGACCGAAATATTAGCGCCCTTATTTGATATTTTTTTGCGCGCGCGATTGCAGAGCCCCATTGATAAGAACCAAGGACTACTCACCATTTAATAACCATGACATATTTAGGCTTCAGCTTAATGTGTTAATATTTGTTTGGAATGATACCGTACTTCGTTGGTGTGATTGACTTGAGGAAACGTGGGCAAGCGCTTTGCAGACAATTTTAACTGCCCTTGATAATTTCTCTTTGGTAGATTTGATGATATTAATTTTATTTTATTAAACATTGATACTTGTCACTGTGAATGCCTTTTTTTACAACAACCAAAATTACAGAGTAATTGTAGGTCAGACGTCTTTAATATATGTATAAGATATTCGTAACTATGTTCTTTAAAGTCATATCTTCGCTATACTGATTTGCAACCTTGAGCGGAAATTGTCAAGATAGATCTAAGCAAAATGCCCTCATGAAACTTCCACAACAGCTTTTGGTGTACCTTTCCTCAACTCCCTTCTCCTCCCGCTGACAACATGATTTTGAAATGTAACTATATATGTATTACTATGAATCTATTTGTTTTTCTTATTTCGTATCCACAGTGACACCGCCTACAAGCCTATCGTGGCAAATAATGAATACTGTGACGTCATATTCGACCAAGAGAACTGCGTCTATACCACCAATGCTAAATCAACTGAATACCCAGACGCCTGCACAGAGAAAGGAAAAATACTCTAGGTTCAATGTCCGAAGCGTTTCTTGTAGTACTCGAAATTGCTTTTACTCGGAATAGACAGTAAAGTTTTATGTTTGCGAGGGGTTGGGTGGAGGGGGGCGGGTAGTGGCTAAAAGCAGTAGCATAAATGAAAGGATAGCCTTTTTAAAACTTTCTTTGACTACCCATTGCTGATGATTTCCAATCAATATTTTAAACATAAAATTGGTATTATGTCATTGCCACGTGTAAGTAAAAGAAAACTGAGGTAAAATATCGAAATATCCGCCATCTACGACTACTAAAGGTACTAGATTGCATATGATTTATGTTAACCCTTAATTTAGGTGTATTTCTTCAAAATAATAATGATAAAACAATTGTCCTTAATTTCCATTTGCGAAGCTAAAAGTATTCTTTTCAAGTTAACGCACAGTAATTGACATTAAACCTTCTTATCATAGAATTTGAACAACACCCCCTTCATGATTACGCAAAATAATTAATTGATGTATGAAGTTTAGTAACTTAGTTTAATTAGCAATGCATTTTGAAATCAGTTTAAATACATTCCCTACAGTAATTCAGATCTCACCACGCTTTATTTTCTCTCTTAAATTTCGTAAACAACTTTATCAAAGCATACGAAAAATGTATGGATAAATCGATGATTATATGCTGCTCCCAGCGGTACCCGTCCCGTATGACACAGGGTTTGGTCGATTCGGGCCAGTTGCCAGGCTGTGACCATGGGAAGAGGGTCATGCTGTTTGCGAGACGTAGCAGTCCTAAGGGATGGACCTTTTGTTGTATGTTTGTAGCTATTATCGTTACGTTTTGATGCTTTGATTTTGAGAGGCGTAGAATAAACCAACATTTTGAGAAGCGTAGAATAAACCAGTGTTGCAGAACCCAGTTGGTCGGTAGTCATTTTAGATATTTTCGAAAGTCTTTGGTGAAAAGGGAAGATTAGGCAAAGGGAGCTGTGCATGGGTTGGAAAGTTTTAGCTAAACTTTCACCTGCACCAGGTGAAAGTGTTAAGGGTCGTATTCAATTTTCAAGTGCTGGGAGAGTCCATATATACCACCAGCTATCGTACAGTGATTACAAGACTTTTATGAAGTAGTTCATAAAACTATGACCATTGTATTAGTTAGCAACTCGAAAAAGACGCCATGCTTGATGCTTAAAGACATTGGTAGAATACAATAATAATAATCATAAAAATAATAATAATAATCAGCAGTTATTTTAACGACGCTTAAGCGACCACAAATGTGGGAGACATTCAACATTCAACTTACCCGTCGCTTGGCTTTCAATTCAACAGTTTTACCTCAAATCTGAAATCTTTTCAATTTAGAAAGTCACTTCATTTCATTTTTATAAGGTCTGTAACTTATGAGAGTAAAAAAAATGCTGCAAGAAAGAAACATTTTCTGACGAAAAACACGGCATAGAAATGGCATACGTGAAAAAATAGCAACCGACACAAAAAATAATAAAAATGTAACGTAAAATTAACTATTGAGAGGTCGAATCAAGTGTAACGTGTCCACAATGATGTGTACTATACTTCCTTCGCCATCAACTTCATTTTAAGGAAGATTCGAACACTAGAGAAGATCAAGTTTCCAATAGCTTTTATGGAAGTGGTGACTTGAAGTGTACAACTTTCCAGAAGTCAACGTAGTCACTGCTATTCTCTCTGATTTGTCTTCCTTGAATGTGAAAACACAACGCGTATCTCCCTTCAGTGTTATCGTTGTCAATAATTCCTCGCAATCCTGGTTATACTGCGACATGAAACGTGTCAACTGATGACCGTTGCTTTTCAACCATATAATATAGACGTAACCATAGATGTCCGTACATACACTGAGCGGTTGCAATTGACCTGTTCCAATATCTGGTTTGGTGAATTCATTTGTAAGCTTGCCCTCTGATCCTTCTATTGCAACTGCACAAGCCAATTCTTGCCGCTGTAGTCACAAACCAGGAGTCTGCCTGCATGAATCGCAATATCCATGCAGTAACGTATTTCATCTGGTAGCGTTATGGTGCGACGGTAAGCCAGCTGGTAATCAAATACATAAACATCTCTACTGTTCGTACCAACAATGATGAGTTTGTTAGCTGGGTCAGTAGTTATACAATACACTCGTCGACCTACATACCAACCTTCGACAATGCCGTTGATGTTTCTTGTAAGGTAGGACCCATCTTGAATATATATATGTATATCCTATCAAAAGAGGAATTTATTGGGAAACCTGTTTTCCGAAAGTTCTGACAAAATTGCTAAATTGTTCATACGAACGTATTTTTCCCCGACAATATTTTCGTAACAAACCTTGCGTTAAGTTTTTTGCACGTTACATTGTATCAATGTAAAATTGCCTATTTCATTTTTATTCACACCTTACAGTAACTTCATACAATCAACTTGCTAAATCATAATCAAAAAGTCTTCTAGTGAAAGAAGATGTAAGAACTAATTTCTCCCCATCCTTCGTAGACACTGTCGTAATGTTTTGGACATGATCGTTTACTTCTTCTGCAAGAAGTTGCTCTCCGCTTTGGCTATAATTAATTACATATCAATTTGTTTTGTCGCATTTCATGTACAACTATGCGCGTACCCTGCACACGCAAATCCCGTTCGATGGAAAACTGTACAGACGTGAACTTTGGAGCCCTCGTGTAATGTCGTACATGACTGATATTATTATTTAATACATGGATTTTCATGTACACCCAAGTGTACAATACTGATTAGAGGAGAAAAAACAATTTATCCCATGAAAGTTGTACATAGGGACCTGGATGGAATTCCAGGTCATGTTTTTTTCTGCAAAGAACAATAGGGTTTTTGAACTTTTGACCTCGCGGTGTTTAATCAGAACTGTCTGGATTGAAAACACATGGCTGACTGAATACGTCATAGTGTAAACTGACCAATTTTATCATTCTCTTAACATTTCTGACACTCCGTTGTGTTGACTGGACTATTAACAGGTGTGAAATTGTCAGTGGAAATGCGACTCTTCCATTGAAACAAATTGATATGCATAACACTTTTCAGAGGGAACTGACGAATAAAAACTATAGATATGCCCGCTAATGTATTTTGTAAACCCCTCGTGATTCGCCACCTATTACCACCGGGCTTTATAAACGTATGAACCCGCTCCCGTATTGTTACATTAATTGAGACCAAAATGCCTGCTTGACAACTTGATCACAAATCAGAAGAAATTCCCCATGCACTTTCATCACTTTTGACTAACTGATCTCCTCAGGTAATGTCATTTGGAAACGATAATCCAAGTTATCGTCAAATACGTAAACTATTCTGCTGTTCTCCACTCAAACAAGAATGAGACTACGGAGTGCGTCTGTAGCAACGCAAGACAATGGAATATCAGGTGTGTGACCTGGCACAATATCATGTATACTCTTTTCCATGTAACTGCTATCGAAAATTATAATTTCATGATGACACCTTACTGTAGCAACTCTGTAGTCTGACAAAGAACCACAGTAACACCAAGCGCTTCCATCAGGCGAGTCCGAAACTTCAATTTCTTATTTGTAACCAATACCTCATTCAAATCGACGGAGATGATTTATGACGAACGCGTTGTTGTTTCACCTGTATTGCGAACGGTCCCATTTTTGCAACCAGCAATGTCGTTGAAACACCATTGGACCATTATAATAACCTGGCTAAGTAAGAATTTTCCGTCACATGAACGATAACATCCTTTTCCTGTGATCCATATTTAAAGCAATCAGTAAACACATAGACATACCACAGTTATTATTACCGTCACGAAATCGATGACGCATTTTATTATAGTTCCATCTGTTCCCAAATTTTCCTTTGGATTAAAAGGGAAGATAAATGTCTCAAATAAAACGATACTAATCCTTCTTATCAAAGTAGACTATCCATTTAATTGCTTCGTAAAGAAAAATCAATCTTCACTTTAAAACAGATTTAAAACAGATACCCTTCATCGTCAAGGTAACTAAATAAAATTGAATGTACACATCGCGAAGTTGAATTTAGGATATCGAGTTGATCTTGGAATATCATATTGAATCTGAAATATAAAATTGAATCTGTAATATCAAGTTGGATGTAGAATATCAAGTTGGATCTTGGATATCAACCAGGTCAGTACTGGCATGATGTAAACCAGGCAATAGTATGCCTAGAAATTACATCGCAATTGAACTTGGTATGTATAGGTCATTCGGTCAACTCAAGTACTTTATATTAATTAAATAGTCACAACGAAGTATTTGGATTTTTGTTCATAAATAGACTATATGTGTGCATTTTTTTCGTATTACAAGTGGCTATAATTTATTTCTCCTCTTGGTCGGCTTCCATATGGTTACACAACGAGCAGCTTCATTCAATGATCGTTTTATTAGTAAATGTTGGCCATCTTGACCATAGTGTACTAGAATATGTCTTTTATGATCGGAGATGAATGTCCTCCATAACATACATTTTAGATAAAGTCGCTTTTGTCAGTACAAGACACTGTGGGGTGTCCAGTTACCTCTATTAAGACTTGGTTTGTGATTTTCTACGTTAAATCAATTCTTGATCCTTCCATGGTGATTGATTGTATATGCTCTCTAGTACTTATTTAATTCACATGTGACAAGACTACATAGCTATGAGGAGTGCTACCATAAGCTCTACTGTATACATCTGGTAGTGTTATAGTGTGACCATAATTCAGATGATCACAATTTGGTTGTTGATGATCAGTAGCTACACATTGTGCCAACCGATCAGCTGGCCAGTTGAAGATGACGTCACCAATATTCTTCTTATTGCATGAACGATCACGAATGTCATTAATAAAGGTTTCATCGGGCTGGCAAACCGTTTGTGACGAGGTAGGAAACAACAGTACTGGAGAGGTATCATATTTACCCTTTTATAACCAGGGTGGCAGGGCAGGGCTCCAGGAGACCAAATGGAGTATACGACTGTCACAATGATTCTTGAAAGAGTCGGTGTATTAGATGAGCGCAGAAGTGTTTTCACTTGCAAAACGGGTGCGAGTAGTGAGAAAGTTAAAGAAAAACTGATTTAAGAGATCGTAATGAGTAATGTTAATTATTAAGGTACTCTTCAATGATAGATAAAAAGCGAAAAACAAAGTATGTTTGTCACGGATAAAACACTAAATTTGAAGGTGAGAGGATTACGCTTGGAAAAAAGGAAGTAAAATATTAATGAATGATAGAATCGTAACAGTGTGACTAGTCCGGCCAATTTCATGCTACTATACAAATTTCAGGAAACTAAAATCTGGTTAAACATTATCATTATGTTACTCGTTGTCAACGAAAACGCGTAGGGTACTTTTGAAACAAATGTAACTCCATATAGAGCCAGGGCAAGAAAGCCATACAACTTAATCTGGATTAAACTGAACCCCAGTCTCTTTACATCGAAACTGTAACCGTATGTTCTACAGTATGAGACCATGTTTTAAAGCAACATAGGGGGAGCTTACAAATTTCATAGCTTCACTCGTGATTGACTGTGTTTGAGGCAATGTGCTTATACATAGTGATGTTTTTATGTGTATTAATGAGCATCAAATAACAGTTCGTATGACACAATTTGGTGTCTCATCTCTACCGAAAATTCAACTTAAAACTTTTATAGACTAACATGAACTCGCTAGATTGAAAGAGGCATCCGCTCTGATAAGGGAGTGGGATGGGGCCCTAGATGAGCCTGAACCGCGGTGACTAGTGCTTACGAAGTAATCCCATCGGCGGGGGACAGTGTAGTGATTTGGTTGGTTTCTAGTGTAGTTTTAACTTGATCCCAGGGCTGATGATTTCCGTTCTGGCTTTACACCTCCATCTATTGCATCATCACGTATGATCCCGCTATATCAATGTTGGTAAAGTAGTACCATATAAAATATAAAACCCGTTATTTAATATTAAAATTGCAAGTTATCCAATATCTCACACTTTCCTCTTCTTCTAAATTACAAAAAATAACCTCATATCAGGGTAACGAAATAATTTGGTGTAAATTCTCACAATATATGTATCTACGTGATGAACGCCTCTGTTTTAATTTTTAGTTCACAAACTAACGGTAAACTAGCATATCAGCTATAGGTTTAAAAAGAATAAATTTATCAAATTATGGTTCAAATTAAAACATATCGTTCATTGTCCAACTGAGAATTGTTAGAGGAATAGATTCATTATGTTGGCAAGTAGTCTGCTTACATTCTCCTAATTTTAGCCTTGATATAACCTTTTGACATTCAGTGGAATGAATATCATACTCAATCCAGCAGTACTAGCAAAACATTTCATAGCTTTATTTCACTAACAGACCATACGTATAGACTTCATCCGTATTATCAGTGACTATCAGTACTTTCTCCTCCCCGTCTGCATCTAATATCGTCAAGCATGTAGCATCCTCGTCCACCGATCTTGTCGTTAGAAGTTGTCGGCCATCTTGACTGTACTGTACCAGGATACTTCTCATCTGATCTGAGGTTTTCCATAACATGTATATGAACTCTTTCTTATCTGTGCAGACTTTGTAAGGATCCCAGTCACAGCCATCAAGATCTGGTTTGGAAAATGTATATATCAGCTTACTCTCTGATCCCTCCATGGAGACTGCATAGGCTCCCTCACGATAATAGTCACAAACGAGGAGATTACCTCTATGTACAGTGATGTCGTCCACATCTTCGATTACATCTGGTAGTGTTATGGAGTGACAGTACTTCAGCTGATCAGTAAAAACATATATATATCTGCTCTGAGTACCAACAATGATGTGCTTGTTGACAGGATCAGTCGTTATACACTGCACTGTCAGATTTGCTGGCCGGTTTCCAATGACGTCACCAACATTCTTCGTGACAAATGAACCTTCACGAATATCATAAATACCGATTTCACTAGGAGTACAAGCTGTTGCAAGTTTGTGTGGAGATAGAAAACAACAGTAGACACGCACTAGTTCTGTTGATTTTATCCGATGCTGAGTTTCTAAATGTCCTCTCTTATTAAGGACAGTGATGTGGTTAATGTCATCGATACCACCCGTGATGACAATTTTACCATCCAAGGTACTTGTTATATCATCGATGTACCACGTTACATTTTCTTTGAACCCCTTAACGTTAACAACAGACTCTTCGTGTTCACTAATCGTTACGTTATCAAATAGATATTTCGTTATGTCACCGATTATAAAATCAGATAGAGATTCTATATCTAGGAATTCCTTTTTCATTTCTTGTATCAGAGGTTCACAAGCTTCTCTAATATCAGGGATACACTGAGCATCTGTCCACTCGTCTTTAGATGCAAGAATAGATGAAGTGATTGTTGTAAAGTTCTCGTAACGTTCAATAATCTGCTGACAATGATTTGATATTTTTTGAAGCTCATCCTTATGTTGCTTTGTACGAATGTCTATATCTACTGACAGTTCCTTTATATTGTCATCTAACCTTTTGAGCTTCCCATCAACTCTTTCCTCGCGTTTATCGCATTTCTCATTAAAATCTAGAGATTCATGATCATATTTTCTTTCTGTTTCCTTTGTGATTTCTTCATATTTCTGTTTCACTTCACTCAACTCTTTTTCCTCCCTGACCCATATTTGTAGTTTTTCATCGTCTCTTCTGTTGTTAATGTCCATCAAGCCATTTTCCCTTTCAGTAGTGACTTCTTTCTTATCGTCTTTGAGTTTGTACAATAGTTGTTCGTGTTGGATTTTCAAAGTTTCCGTCTTTTCCGCGTTATTTACAGACAGCTTTCTTATAGTTACTTCAACCTTTCCAATTAACTCGTATAGTCCACTTTTCAGTATGTTTATTTCAGTCAGTTTCGGTTCAAGTAAAATTCTTTCATGACTTGCTAGTTCATTGACTTCATGTAGCTCATGCCCTTTGTGTTTGCTGTAGGTACACGGTACACAAACCGGTACATTTCTACATGTGCTACAACACAACTGGGCTTGTTGTTTCACATGAATATGGCACATTGGGTCTTCCGTAAAGGCTGATAATTCTTCTAAGGTAAGGTTCATTGCTTCCGCGTTTGCTAACTTCAGTATGTGTGGTTGATGATCTTTAAACATTATACTGTCCTTGTGAAACTTGTAACATTGCTCACATAAAATGTCCCCACACTTAAAGCAATATGCAAACACCTTATTTTTCTTTGAACAGCTAATACATTCCTTTAAGTCTCCGTTATTGACAGACTTTTGCAAGTTTAAGAACTCAAGAACACTCTTCATGTGAAAGTCAGTCTTGAATCCATCCACCCCTTCCTTGGGTACTTGGCAGACTTGCTTACACATTGGACATTTGATTGTTCCATCATTGCTTGCTTGAATGACTGTTTTCAAACAGAGACTACAGTATCGGTGAAGACAGGGTAACATTTTTGGTTCGTTAAACTGATCCAAGCAAACAGAACACAGGAAGAAGTTCTCCTTCAATTCATTTAGAGAGGTAGCCATGATCCTTGCTGACGATGTGTATTTGTCTGACAGATCTGTAATAGGTAACAAAAAAAAGACAACCCTAAAATGCGAGAATCAAAGATCAAATCAATCTGTTTTAATATCATTTATCCACCATGTATAATTTCTATGCTCCTACGCCTTGATGGACCATGCTGCTACTGTTTGTGTGTTAATAATTCAATACAATATTCTGAAGAATATTGAAGCAGACCGGCCATATGTTTGACCAAATCGAGTGAACAAATATAGCCAACTGTATGAAGTTACTGTTATTTTATGACAATAGAGCCTGTATATGGGTAGGAAATATGTGGGTCATATTTCCTTGGGATCTCTTAGCAAACGTTAAAGATTCGTTTTATTTTGAAATGTTACTATGAACTGATTGACACATAGTCCTTAATGCTAGTTCATAAATGACTGTGAACTAGCACATCAACTTATACTTTTGAAGTGTACTTTGTGGTTGAAAATTTACGAGAGAATAATTCAAATCTGAATATGCTGCAGCTTTCAGAGATGGCCGTCTCTGAAACGTTATTGAGGGACATGGGTACAAACACATTACATCCATAACACCAAATCCACCCCCCCCCACCAACTGAGACACCCCATGCATACAAGTTATGTACAAGAATTCCGTCAGAACGTACCACCTTACTACTACATGAATATTCAGTACAATGTTCAGTGCAGCACCCAGTTGGGACAATTATTTCTATACTGTAGATAGATAGATAGATGGATGGATGGATGGATGGATGGATGGATGGATGGATGGATGGATGGATGGATGGATGGATGGATGGATGGATGGATGGATGGATGGATGGATGGATGGATGGATAGATGATTTATTCAGCCACATGCATAAAAATACAATGGAAATTGTTCAAACACAAGAGCTCTAAAACAGACATGAAATCGAAAACGCATAACGATGAAACACATATAATTTAGTGATATTGCATGAGTAATAAATACCGGTAGGCTATCGACAATGGTATAAAAATATTGCGATAAAAGTGACGATGTAAAAAGTACGAATGATGAAAAATATGTACGGCATGAACCATAAAAAGTATACTTGTACGATAAACAGAGCGCTAATTGAAATAAAACAGAATTCAGATTATATAGGACATAAGATACAGGGAGTGATAAATAAGTTAGCGACTATGATGTGCATTAAAAATCTTCACTGCAGATGGATAAAAACTGTTGGTGAAACGCTTCGAACCTCTAAAGCTAGTAGTCTATTGCCTGAGGGAAGGAAGTTGAAATGCACAAATGCTGGGTGGGAATGATCTTTCATAATACAATCTACACGCCTCAGTGCTCGCTCCTGATACAGTGAATGGAGGGATGGTA
>JAIPMN010005316.1:0-32945 GCA_020650975.1 Apostichopus californicus
TTTTGGCATAACACAAGTGCAAATTGGCATGTGTTATATATGTCTATAACTTTTTATTAAATTAGTATATTTTTGTTCTGCAAGCACAGTGGTAAAATATAACTCTTTACCTATCTAGCCATACCACATTTGACCATGTTCTGTACATTTCCAATTTCAACCCAATTGTTACATTTCCCTTGACCCTGCCCTTCATCCATTTAGAGGAGATATCATGTGAGTTAATGTATGTTCACACGTACACAAGGCTGGAGACTACTTGGACAAGTCTAAAAGTGACATCATCAAGCCACATGTGCTGCAATTGTTTATATATCTCTCTCGCTCTCTCTTAATTTTTGAATTTTTTTTTTTATTTCCTTGTTTATTGCTGTAACAGAGATGGATTTTGCAAAATGTTGAATCTAAAATATTTTGCCTTTTAATGAGATAACCTGACATTGTTTTGCAATGTCAACACTGTTAACATTCTACCTTGTAAATGTGAGAAAAGTCAATCAACCAAATTAATAGGTTCTAGATCCCAGTGGCAATTATGACATCACAGATTTTACAAAATGGCGGCTCCCATGCAGGCCACGACTCTTTAAATTAGGATACTGTAGCTTCCCAAATGGAACGAGATATTTCTCATCTGTGTTTGGGGGTAACTGTGCTTGACTTCACAAAAGGTCCCTGTCATATATATTTAAGCTAGAAATGATGATTCGGTCTGTGTCCCAATGTATCGTTACATATTAGAACTAAAAACATAAAAGGAAAAAAACTGCTGTGTCATTGGTATCTGTTTGTCATTAAACGACCAACCCTGCTTTTATGGGTCCATTATTCACACTTGCTGGAGATAAACATATATATTGAACAAGACACTGGTCATTTCTCCCACGATATTGAAAAAATGAATATTAAATAGAAAGTAATTCTGCTGAAAGCTATTTGTGATTATTCACACCCGAGTGCATGGTCGTCTTTGTCCAGTTTGACGTTTGGTAATTGTGATTACCGTAAATATGCATTAATGCCAGATTCCCTAAATTTACTCTGATCCGAGGTTACAGATGAAAGAGCTATGTAGGACACAAAAGGATCATAATATTTTATTTTTGAAGAGCTCAAGTCATTTGCCTATTCTTTTGGTGGGGGGTGGGGGAGGGTTGTTAATTCTTTTGACAGTTATTCTGTGCATACGCAACTCTCGTAACAAAGGCATGACTATGTTTACTGTATATCTAGGCAAGTTGCAATCCATGCAAGGGCGAAAAAATCAGAAATTTTGAAAAATCTGTCAAAGATTGGCTGCATACAGTATGTACTGTATGCATGATTTGTGATATATTAGTATTCTATAAGAAAGTCACTTGTCTACAGAGCATATTTAGAAATGGAATCGTTAATTATAAGATGCAATCTGCAATTCATTTTAACTCTAAAATTAACAAAACTTCAGCGTGTTAGTTTAATCGAAATCTTTTTTTTTCCAGGAATAATCAGAAGATTGGGTAAAAATTTCTGGTGACAAAATGATAACGAATGCAATAGTTAAATCATATATGTAATTACAACAAACATGGCAATTAACATCAGTACAGGGACTGTTCCATAAATGCTTGATGCAAGCTATCTTATAAATATTCATATCTGCAATAGTTAAATCATGAATAGTCATGAATGCATGAAAGTGGAGATTGAAGGCAGCTCGTAAAGTGTATTCGATCAAGCTATTTAAAAGATATATCACAAAGAAACATGAATGTATGATATATCACTGAAGGTAGTTCGTAAGTGTCATAAATATTATATATATTTCATAGCTGCGGTAGCTCAATCATGAATATTTAAACATTTGCATTTTAATGAAGCGATTTAATAGCTGCAAAAGGTAAATCATAAAATATGCAGTAATGTATGTAACATCACTGCATGCCAGCAAAACTTTCAAAGTTTAGTCAACCATCCAGCTATTGAATTATCTGCAATAGCATTATAATGAAACATTCAAGGCAGTGTCAAGGTACAGTATATTCAATCAAGCTGTTTAAAAGCTGCAAAAGGTAGATCATGAATATTCATGATGTATGAAACACTCGAGATTGAAACCATTTTGTAAAGTTCTGTATTCAATCAAGCTATTTGATAGTGCCAGCGATATAGTTATATCATGAATATTAAACATGAATGTACAGTACAAAATATTGCTAGAAGTTGAACATGGTTCAAAAGTCCTTGCTTTAAATTCCATTCTGCCTCCCTCCCTCCTCTCTCCCCCTCCCCACCCCCCCCCTAGCACCCTCTTGAGTAACTCTCATTCAACAAGTCTTTAAAGTGTACTTATCTCCATTTACGTGACAGGAGAACCAAAATTCTCCAACGGCTATATTTTGAGGTATATATACTTGGCTTTCGTGCAACTCACCTTCCACTCTGTCTCGGCCATTTATTTGTGGAGATAAACTAGAATCATTCTGAATATTTCTTAAGACGCTGCTAATTTTTTGGGGGGCACTGTGTGATATTGTACTTATAATTAATGCTGAATTACATGGTCAAAAGTTTGCTTATGTTGCTCTCTACATATTACATGGCATGAGTACAATAAAAGAAGTGTTTGCTTCTGAAAGTAAAAGTAGAATTTTGTAGTATTTATTAGCCAAAAGAATTGTGGCAGATATACCATAAATATGAAAATATGTAGTATTGAATAGTATACTGTGTAAGTTACTTCAGATCCTCAAAAGCTTTCAAATGAATAAAACTACAGATGCAGTTAATACTCATTTTCAAATCATGCTTAATAGCTTTCTGTTCTAAGAGGTGGTTTCTCTCATTTTTTTGTTTTTGAAAGAGGATTTGTTCATTATTTGCACCTTGTCCGCTAAAATTCAGTTACATATGCATCCAAATTCTGAATGTAAAACCAACACACACTCACTGGAGTTAATAAGCTCAGCGAATTTTGCAATCGTCACGGTGACACGGATGTGGGAGTGTCTGTGGCCGGCCTAAAAATAGACCAGATCTGTTGTAAATCAGCCAGCGTTTTCTATTATACAGTATCTATTACATCCAGCCACAGGTACAGTGATATGTTTTCTACAAGTTATCTGCCATCCATTAACTTAACCAAATCTATCTCGACTCTCCTCCGATGCTCACGGCAACCTCACCCTGCATATATATATAACCAAACCATGCCAAATGTTCACGAAATAAAACAAGAACCGTGGTGTCCGGTAATACAAAGATGCAACGTAATCATTTGTAATAGTCTACGAGTTGTGTTTATGTATGTAAGCTTATTTGCCAACGTAACCAGTTAATAATTAATATCTAGGCGATGTTGATTGGAGTGTCAAAAAACACTAGCTGTATTTGTAAAAAAAAAATATATATCTGTGGAAAATGTTACCTCGTCATATTTTTAATGAAGCTCTGAAGCCCCACCGATCCTAAATTTCTAAAAATTACAAGACGAAATAGAAGTTCCTGCCATAGCATTAAAGTCCCAACGTATCTCTCTCTTGCTCTCTGTTGCAATTTTAACCGCAATCAAATATTTTCTATTCTAAGATCTGACAATAAATTTAAGCTAAGTATTTAATTAGTGGATAGTTTCCTGTGTGTGCCCTCACAGCTGTCGGTGTGAACTATGCCTGCCTAGTGGAAGAAAAACAGTCAGCCTAAAAGTTGTTATAAAAAGTCCCGGTCGCTTGTCCAGAGCTGCTGGTAAACTGTTTTACTGATATCATAGGATGGATGTCTTGTAGCCATCCCTCTCGCTCCACGGCAAACCCCCCGTTGATACGGAAATTTGATCACGTTTCAAGTGCA
Source organism: Apostichopus californicus (assembly GCA_020650975.1). Taxonomy (NCBI): domain Eukaryota; kingdom Metazoa; phylum Echinodermata; class Holothuroidea; order Aspidochirotida; family Stichopodidae; genus Apostichopus; species Apostichopus californicus. The sequence goes on from JAIPMN010005316.1 coordinate 3,829, forward strand.
TCTGAAATGCAGAAATTGACAGGGGAACAAACGTGTGCCGTATGTTTTGTTTCGTCGGCAAACACACAGTTTTCCGTCTCCCATTTTCGGTAATGAAAGACAGCCCGTGCGAGCTTGTCTCAGGGTAGGTAACGAACCTGTGTAAAGTAAACTGGAAAGACAGTGAATGACGTTGATGGCAGCTTGCGTGGGTTTGCATTTCCACGATTGTATAGAAGGAACGACAAGAATACTTAATTCATCATCTGAAAGTTTAACTTGGTCAGATTACTTTTTTTTCTTGAAATTCAGGGGAAAAAAAGAAGAAAAAAATAATATTGTAACAAACTCTGCAGAGCCGTTTATTATAGTGAAACATTTGTATATATAGAAGTTTTAACGTCGTGAAAAATGTGCTCACATATATTTTGATAACTTGGTTTTAATTGGTTAAATTCTCACTTTTTTTGGGGGGGGGGGAGTTTTAAAGGAGCCAACCCCCAAAAAACTAAAATTGCATCATATACGGAAGATAAGCACAAAATATTCCCTTTGTCCGTGTTACAATGTAAGCTTTAAACACTTTTAAACAGTTAATGTAATTTAGTCCCTACATACATCATTAACGTTCATTTGGTGTAAAAAGTCAGGTAGGATGTATTTTGATTAAAATGACTCACTCGTTGTGCCCGGTGCATGTTAAAATTGTTGTTGACCAGATGCAGAATCCTGCTTTAAGGGGCAAAATGTTCAATATTTAAAAATTGAACAAATTAAGCTGAAAAATGCAGAATATGTCATGAAGAATACATAGTGAAGAAGTGAATATATACCCACTGCGAGTATCCTGTTAAAGTATTCAGAAACTATCCTTCAAGGACATTGATTCGCCATTCAGAAATGTCATTTGAATACATGATTAAACTCTGGATTATTTTTGTACAGGATCCGATTAAAATGGTTACCTCGGGCGATTTGCTTACATTTAAAAGCGCTCGTTAACGATTCATCCATTTGTCTTTTAACTTGTTGCTGTCGTCAACATTTATGTTGATTTGTACCATGAATGGGATTTTTCATATTTGATATCAAATTTGACATTCCGCCCACAAGCTGGAAATTTTTCCGTGGAAGGTACGTTGCGGGAATGTTATGCGGTAATGGATATTAATTCCAATTAGGTTGCATGATCAAACTGACTATATCTGTGTAACATATTTTCTTATATATACAGTAATGGGTTTGGATTTTTTAAATTTAAAAAAAAAAATTTTCAATAATAAAATTGGCTTGCATTTGACCTTTAAATCTTTCAAATAGTATTTCTGGCCCACATGGGCATCCATCTTCCATCAGGAATTATAATAATAAAAATAATAGCAATAACAATAATAACAAATTTAGTAATAAATCTGGATTTATAAATATTTAATCGAACTAGTAATTGACCTTTCGTCTTCTCTTTTATATTGTTTAAATCATAGAAATTAGCAGTTATAAGCACATTAAATGCCTCTTGGTCAAGTTGGTCACCACTTAGATATACTGTAGTAAACAAAGGTATACAGAAACGACAGGGTGTAATTATTCTGGATGTAATTGCCTTAGATCACAATTAAGTCCACTGTCTTAACCCCTTGACCACAATGCTCTCACATAAGACACGTCCCTCGTATGATTTCCCAACGGAGGTAGCGATCAATGAGCTCAATTTTATCTGAAATTCTGAAGATATGTAATAATCCCTTTAATCCTTTTTTTCTAGTGTTCATATTTAAATATTTATTACCAGCTACTGTACACTTCCTACAGTTAAAGAAAATGAGCGAATGGTTCCATTCAACTGTTGGTTTAATTTCTTCACTTTTTTTTTTTTTTCTCATAAAGAATATTTACAAACGAAAGATTATTTCTTCACTTTCTTTTTAATGATAATGTTGTTCTTTACCTATTGTGTATCCTTTACAAAAAAAAGTCTATAATTTGTAACTTATCAAGAATTTTAGCAAAATTTAAATTAAGTTTCTTTCTTGAAGATTTAAAAATGAAACCTGACAAATAGTTATTCAGATAATATTAAAATAAAGAGCTATTTTTATATTCTCAAAAATGTACCAATCTAAACACAGGATGCTGCTTTAAGTCATTCCGCAACTCATTCAAAATTGTTGTTTGTTACACCTTTGAGTCCAATGTCCACAGCTGCGGATATATACTGTGTGTGACTTTGTTGCTATAATGTGCAGCAGCATCAGAGATTTGACAGCTCCTTTCATCCCCCACCCCCCCCCCCACCCCCACCGTCTGTAGTAGTAGTAAAGTAGTAAGACCAGGACGATGTAGCCGAGTTATATTGATCATGTTTGCTGCCGGGATGTTATCAGCGATCAATTTAGGTCACTGCTCCTCAAAACGCCGCAACTGGGTTGAGTGGCGAAAGATAGCATGCGAGATAAGAATCTATTGAATTACACAGCCCGAGATAGAAATGATTATATCGTTGAGTTGTCAAAACTCATGCGGTGCAGCACTTGAGGGGGGAAGTGGGACCTGCCTTCCTGCCCGGCCACTTCTCGTGTCATAGAACTTGCGTCCTTGTAGCTCACTCAAAATTCCACGGATGATTGTGATTGTAGAAATTATTAAACTCCCATGAAACAAGTTTACATTATGAAACTCTTGCATGATGATATATACTTACATGTCTCTGCACTTGAGGTGCACTTTTATCTTCTGTGATTGTCGATACACTCTCTCTGGATTGATACAGTACCTTATTAATAACAGACTAGAAATTACATTGTTATTGTGCAGTGAGGCAGTGAGAATATTTTCTATATTTGATTGCTTATTATTACGGACTTAAATTTATATTGTTATTGTGTAGAGAGGCAGTAGAGAGTATTTTCTATATTTGATTGCTTATTATACAGACTAAAATTTATATTGTTATTGTGGAGAGAGGCAGTAGAGAGTATTGCTGAATTTGATTGCTTATTATAACAGACTAGAATTCATATTGTTATTGTGTAGTGAGGCAGTAGAGAGTATTTGCTGAATTTGATTGCTTATTATTACAGACTAAAATTTATGTTGTTATTGTGTAGAGAGGCAGTGAGAGTATTTGCTGAATTTGATTGCTTATTAATACAGACTAGAATTTATATTGTTATTGTGTAGTGAGGCATTAGAGAGTATTGCTGAATTTGATTGCTTATTATTACAGACTAGAATTTATATTGTTATTGTGTAGTGAGGCAGTAGAGAGTATTTGCTGAATTTGATTGCTTATTACAGACTAGAATTTATATTGTTATTGTGTAGTGAGGCATTAGAGAGTATTGCTGAATTTGCTTATTAATACAGACTGGAATTTATATTGTTAATGTGTAGTGAGATATTAGAGAGTATTGCTGAATTTGATTGCTTATAAATCACAAACTAGAATTTATATTGCTATTGTGTAGTGAGGTATTAGAGAGTATTGCTGAATTTGATTGTTTATTAATACAGACTATATAATTTATATCGTTATTGTGTAGTGAGATATTAGAGAGTATTGCTGAATTTGATTGCTTATTAATACAGAATATATAATCTATATCGTTATTGTGTAGTGAGGTATTAGAGAGTATGGCTGAATATTCTGGAAGCGTGCATATTAAATTTTCCATTGTTAAACATCCTGTTTTTTAAGATAGTTCCCTAAAAATTTAAGTTCAGTCATAATTTGAGGTGATACATTACAGTTGCAAATATGTTCAAAAAATGTGAAAATTCAACGACATAAAGGTCCTTTTCTGTAACTGTTCTTATTTCTAGCCCAGGCCAGAATGCACGATTTGTGTAATGGAACATGTAAAAATACTGTCAGATTTGTGAGAAAGGACAATGAATAGGTCAGGAACTATTAACTGAGGAGAGACAATAGCGATTGTTAGTCTTACAAATTAATAACCTTGAAAAATAACGAAATTGCTTGTTTACTTTTGGTAATGTATTTCTCTGTATTTCCAAGTTGGTTCATCTTTGGTGGATGAATCGATCGTAGATTTCCTCCCTCTCAAACCTACGCAAATCATTTAGTGTATTAGCTATGATGGGGAAATATGGGATGAAGGTATGGCGAGAGGGAGGTGTGGGGTGAAGGAGGTGTGGGTGATGGAGGTGTGGGATGATGGAGGTGTGGGATGAGGGAGGTGTTGGGTGAGGGAGTTGTCGAAAGAAGGAAGGTGTGGAAGAGGCAGGTATGGAATGTTTCAGTATCCACGCTCCTACACTTAAGTGTACATCTGTGTACTATTTTCTTAGAACATCTCTCTTTGATAAGTTATTGTCTTCACACACACACATGCATATCTCATGGTTCATCTCTCTATTCGATGGAGATTGATTTTCTTTCGTTTCAATACCAAATTGGACATTTTTGTTTTCATAATTGTAGCCATAATTTTATTTGCTAAAATCCATCATTTGATTTCATTGATCATACAGGGTTCTGTTCCTCTAAGTGCTCATGTAACAACCCAAACTTTGCCTCTTCTCTGCAGGCCTAGCTTTGCAACTTGTTAGTTTTTTGGTAGGGATTTTAACCCTATTAACTACCGGAAGACACCCCAGGGGATTTTCATTATATCATGAAATTATTTCCCTCGAACGAGCGAACGACTCAATCAATAAGATAACAACATTAATAGCAATTTATTTCGATACAACTCAAAGCCTTGTTAAAACTGATGGGTTTTTACGTTTCTTTTCTGTTAACATTTTAAATCACTTTAATAGATGATTGGTTTGGATGGCCTTTGATTAAAGTGGTATATACTGCTGTTTACGTTGAATCTTATAACTTATTGCAAAATGTTTGTAAGGTCCAGTCACTCAAATTTTCTGGTTCAGCCATTCCCTGTCGTTAATTAACTCCGGCTCAGAGTTCTAATCTTCAATTTGGCAATAAACAGTGGGTTTGAATTACTCACGAGTTATACTCATTACTTGTTACTAAGTTTCAGAGTGGTACAGTAGATATGGAAGGAAGAGATAATGGGCGGGGCTAGTTTGGGGACTTACTCACTACACAAAGTCTGTAAGTCCATGCAGCCAACCCTCATCCTTAAACTACTGATAGTTGTATAATTTGATTGTTACTCTATGAATTTAAAGCAGATAAAGTGAGTGTATAATCATTGGAAACATATAATTTATAATAATAATGATAATAAATGAGACTTATAATAGCGCAGAATCAGTAGACAAAAGTCACTGCTCAAGGCGCTTTACAAAGAAAGTAAATTAATATACAAAAGAACAAGTGAAAAAATGGGTCTTAAGTAGACTTTTGAATGTAGAAAGTTTATGGCATGTTCGAATGTGATCTGGTAACTTGTTCCAGAGAAAAGAACCAGAGTATTCGAAGCTTCTGTAACCATAAGTCTTTAAGCGTTTCAATCTCTAAAGTGAATTAATTCTGGGTTTTGTCAACTGTCCCTTCGTACAGTGATATACAACAGCAACACAAAAGTAATGAATCACCTAAAAATATGAGTTTTTGCTCAACAATTTCACTTTCAAATAATCCGAATATCTTTAACTCAAAGAAAGCTTAAAAGTGATTAATTAAACGAAGGTCTACTGTCTTAGAGTTTCACACGAAATGACTGTCAGTGAGTGAGATGTCAGTGAATTTAATGGGATTCTCGACATTTCCACAACCAGACAAAGTTTCAGTAACATCAATTTATAGTTCTGACTTGCAAAATATTAAATTGTGAGACTTAAAGAGGTTTTATTTTTTACTTCATTATCTCAAATAAGTGTATTGTACTACCTTGTATTTCATTGAACTTGCAGGTACTGTATGAAAATTATAAAAAAAAAAACACAAATTTGAATGAAATCAGCTGGAAAAGCTGCCGTAAGACATTAACTTGAGAGAAATAAATTATTAAAAGGAATAAATTAGAGTCTGCACAGAAATAATGTAAGCAATATGTCCAGACTTGAAATAATAAATTTCAATAATATTTGCATTTGCCTGTAAGGTAAAATTGACAAAAATATGACAGTCTTTGGAGAATGAATTGTGAAATGTGATATATTCGTCTGTTTAGCTGATGTATTTCATGCTCTGTCTGCAAATCTAAATCAAATGTATTTTTTTTCTCTCTATCTTTTCAGGGTAGAAAATTTGGAAAAGAAAGTCAAAGTCGACAGTGGGGAAACTCCAGAAGTCGTTTATGAACTCAGGCAGAAAGTAGAAAATGTTCGGAATAAATTAGAAGTAAGTATTTTTTCTTCCCCTTTTTGGAAAGTTTTCATAATGAATTGTAAAACATTGTTACCGATCACTTTCAACACTTTTAGCATGTTGTAGAAAGTTGATTGTAGAAGGAGGTGAGATCTCTTCTCGATCCCAGCATCATAATTGACCAGCAAAACTGAGAAAAATAACAATATGTCTATAACACCGGGCTCTGTGTTGAAAAGCAACTTATCGGATGGTGTGTTTCCATGGTAACATCTCTCAGTTTATGCAAATTGGCATAAAAAGTCCATTGTTTGCACAGTAAGGTCACATTATTGTGACAGACATACCGTATGTATGCTTTATAAAACAGTGTACTGTACGTTAACTGTCCGAAATTCTGAATTGAGATACTGTACTGTACCTTAATTGGTATTAGCTGCATATACATATAACAAGCTGGACGTTAGTCGTCAATTATCAGCTAGTGGTTAGGGTTGTGCGGGATCCCGGTAGTCAAGTGAATCCCGGTATCCCGATCCCGGTATTGACTAGTCCCGATCACAGTGCAATGTGTAACTACAGTACTACCGGTAGTGGGAAAACAACCGGTTATTACATTCGTTTCAATATCATTCCCGGGAATCCCGGACATAATAAAAAATATCTACGTGTTACTATTTGAAATAAAGAAAAGAAAACACGTTTATTTCTGGTTTCTGTGTTCTTAGTTTGAAGAATATCTGATCAATTTACATACTGGCCTAGACCTATATATTAACGAATCGTAACTAAGTGCTTTGAACCATAGATTAAAGTTGAGGAAAATCCCGGTTGTAGTTACGATACCGGGATTCATGTCGCAACACTACCGGTTGTGTGAAATTTGCAATACCGCACAACCCTACTAGTGGTGAAGCAAGCACGGGGAGTGTCCGCATCAGATCTTTAATTATTGTCACTGTGTACTCTTCAAGATAGCCGAGTAATTTACAATCAGGTAGTAGGACTCGCCTGCTGTATTATTTATAGCACAGAGGATGGATCGTTCTCTGTGTTTATGAATCTGTCAGTTAGACTGGAAATTAGACAGACAGAGGGACTATAGTATTTAATTGTAAACTGCATGTAGCCGCTCTTTGTTATGGATACGTCCACAAATTTATGTGTCTGATTCTTGCAAATTTTGAGATGGAAATCAACTGAAATAGCAGCCTAACTTCAGTCTCACTAAAGTGCTCCAAATTTTGATAAGTTAGTTGTTTTGTTTCCTTCTGAATCTGTGCAATGGTGGTGGCGCCTCGCATGTGTATGTATGTGACACTTGCTTGTAAACACGGTAATCCAAAAAAGTTACTTATGGATTAATTTCATACTTGGTATTTGGATCTGTCTTATAATTTAGTACAACAAGCCTATTGTTTTCTGTGATGTTTAATGGTCAAGGTCATTTTTTTGGTTTAAAATTTAAAATAAACTGTAAAATCCTTGAATGAGAGAATGACATGGTTGATGCCCACAAGGGATTTCTACAGTTTTTTTTTTCTTTCTGGTTCTCACTTAATTCAATAATTTAGAATATTTGGAGAAAAAATAAACGTAAAAGCTACGCGTAAGTTTGCAGAAGATGCTTTAGTGTTGAAGATTTTCGCTGATTCTTTTGGTATTATGTAATTTGATCTTTCAACTTGAAGCTGTGGTTTGTGTCCACAGTTGTTGCTACATTTCAGGAGTAAAATATATACTCAACATCTTAAAGCAGCATTTTGCGTCCTTTTCTATGGTTTTCCTCAACCTCACTGATTCCACGATACCATAATGACATACATAACTAGCTTATCTATTCAAACCTTACTTCAAATGGTGGCATAAAAGTCAAAAAATTTACACATTTCAACTTTGTTTTTCTCGAAGATATTTCCGTTGGGATCCAAATAAACCTCTCCCATAAAATGAATATTTAAAAGCTACGAAGGTCATTGGCAAATACGTAATACACCACCATGCTTGATTTTGTAGATTGTCTATGGCAGTTGTACCAGGGAGCTGTTAGAGTCCAGCTCACTGGTTGTACCAAGTTACCAACTCGACATTTTTATATCTATTTTTAGCAACAGCTCATAATTTAACCTGCATCTCTGATTGGTTGAATTCAAACTAGTGGGTTGGGAGAACTGTATGCGATTATTATTAAATGTGTAATTTGTCGGTGGACACTTTTCTCATTATCTGCAAATGTCCTTAATTATTCGCCTATTAACGCTTATGGCAGGGAATAAACTTGGTTAATATCTAAGTTTGCTGTTTTGTGATTGATATATTTAAAAAACTCGATGGACTTGTCAAAAAAGTGAAAAACAGCGACAAAATGCAAAATGCTGCTTTAAGACATTAGAAAACATCGTCAGTGCTATCTTAATCCACCGTGAATGATGAGATTAGACTTCAAAGTGTGGCGATATAGTTCGTTTCGTTTTGTTCATTTCTGCCATTAAATCACAATGAAGTACATTTCTTAATACATAGTTATATAGCACCGTGGCAGCGGGGACCAGAAGTAAGATAACTTTTCGAGTCTGATCCCTTACGAAGTATGAACGAGAAAATTAAACTTTATATAGAGAAAGGAAAAAAATCAAAAACAAAAGAACACATAGAAAACATAACACATAGGGGTTTAACAGAACAGGGTAAAGAAAACAGTATAAAACAATGCTCATAATAAGGCAGAACTATACGAAAATTATTTGTTGAGTAGATAATGTTTAAGATGTCTTTTATAAGATGAAATTGATTAGCTATTTCTCATGTTTTCACTTAGAGATTAAGGCAAGTTATACCATAAATTTGTTCTCTAGCTGACTCAAAAGTTCTTCTGTATTGTGTACTTTTAAAACCAGTTTGTAACTCTCTAAGTAGGCTGTGAGGCCAAAAATTTGTGAAGATCCACAGGGATCTCATAGGCCGCATCTACATTAAAGGGTGTGAAGACTCGCGCAAAAAGAAACGTCTAATCCCGGTAATTTGACCTAGTTTCGAATGAGCTGTAACAGAAGTGTTAAACACCACCATCGATCCCAGAAAATACACTCACAGCTTGCTACCGTCGGTAATTAGACACTAGTGTACAGTCAGTACATGCAGCTGCAGTCAATACCCACAGCATACAAACGATACAGCAATGGACATCTCAGGTCCAGCTAAAGATAACAATTAAGGTATCATCACGTTCATTACTGTCTGCATTTTGTAGCGACACGAACAAAACGTCACTTGCAAACAATAGAAAGTTAACTTTTTCAGATGGCCGCACGCGGTTTGGGGCGAGTCTTCAATGTCTTTAAGGATCAGACCCCGTTCTCGTTTTGCAGCGCGTAAAAATTGTGATTTTTGAACCCCAGCGTGTTTACATTAGACCCTTTGCTCAGTATTAAACAGACCTTCCTCTCAAAGAACACCGATCGGGAAGTTTAGATTTCTTTACCCAGAAGAAAAGGCCTGACACCGTAAGCCGTGTGATGTGAAGTGCTGCAACTAATGCCCACTATACTATTGGGTCAAGTTTACACGCAAAACAGACAACAAGGTCACAGCCGATCCCCCCGAGCTGCGTTTAACATTTTCAGATTTAACACAGAGCTTTTGTTCTGATCTTCTGTCGATCCTAGTCTATCGCAGTCTCACATCTCCGGGTCTGATCCGGAATTAAATTCCCTGCTTCTTTAATTCTCTTTTTACCCAAAGAAATCCATGGACAGTATTCGGCCTGAATTTCAAAAAGAAGAGCGAGATCAAATATTCTTGGTTTGTGTAGTTTGCACAAAATGGCGATTAAATTCTTTGCTTAATTTTTTCCACTCTCTTCGCAATCTGTCGGAATTAAAACCCCCCGCGCTCCTTTAACGATCGTTTAGTTAAACAAAGTTTGTCACAGCGAATGATATTTAAATGCTTTTTATTTCCCGCACTTCTCCCGTTCTGCTCGATTTGTAAGAAAAATCAATGGGAATGTTTGAAGTCTCTTGGAGTAGCAGGTTGACTTGTGCCATGGCTTCTAGTTTGTCTTGTTTTAAAGCACTTTGAGCTCCCCCGCCCGCCAGTTCAAGGCACGTAGGTGTCGCGGTACTCTCGAAGAGCCTCGCAGGCTCTCTAGCTCCGGGCTGCGTCATTACTTAGTCTGCCATTGATCCCACATGAAAACTGCCAAGTGGCCTTCAAGTGGGAAGGCTTCATCTCGGGCAGAAAGTGTTTGCATTAGCCGTCACAGGAAAAAAATGGAATGAGGCCGAAGAATCGTCAGGAGTTTTTCAAATGACTGTAAAGGGCCTGTAATTTTGTTCAGACAAATGAGTCCTTTGTAAAGGAGTCGGGTACCATCCACATCTGTTTGTCAAATATCACGTGACGATTTCATTCGAGAATTGCCAAAGTTTTAAACTGGTTCGTAATCACGGCCTTAGATTCGTAGTGACGAATTTGCGGGGCTCTAGGTAGCTTGACCGCAATTTTAAAGTTTGCAATTAATGACTGCAAAATTCGACAAGCCGGCCATGTTTTTCTATCGGCACACGAAAGAAGATGCCGGCGAGCAGAAGATTTCCAGGACATTTGCCAATTAATTGGTGATCATATTTCGACCATCGCTCTTCATTTTAGCTGTATAAGAAGGTGTCCGTTCATGTGTGAAACAACACAGTGAGAACACAGCAGTTTTTTATCTCTTTAAGGCACTTGTACGTGTTTGGTGACCATTATTAACCATTCACAAGATGTCACCTATGGTCATCTTGTTTCTGTCAAGTTTTGTCTCACAATTTTAAAATGAAGGGGGGAAGAAAAAAGAGGTTGCCATGAGTCGCTGCACTTTTTCAAATTTTGTAAGGCCATCCATCTCCTTAATTCTTGTGCAGACATTCAGCTTTTAAAAGTTATAAACTTTGACTTGCTTTAAAAGTAGCTGACTAGCTCAATATTTTTTATGAAGATGATACAGATGTTAAAAAACATTTTTAACGTTTACGATGGTCGACATCCGAATGTCAGAGATGACGAAGCAGATTTAATATTTCAAACACTAGTTTAGTTTCAATGAAATTGGTTTTTGCCTCTCATAATTTCTCGTAATCTCGTAATTTCATGGAAGCTTTTAAGTTATTGAAGAAGACCAACAAGCCTTTGGGCTTGACTGAACTTTACATCGCTGTATAGTCCTTAACTTTGTCGTTCATTTGGTATTTTTTTTTCCCTCTGGGATCGTGATGGTTTGTACGGAAATCCATTAAATGTCAACTCCTTAACTATTGAAGACTTATGTATAAAGGTTTAGCTCAGCTTGACCTTCAACAACCTTTACATGACTGAACTGGTTTAGGCAGAATTTTAAAAGGTTGATTTTTTGCCAAGAGAGAGAAAAAAAAAATAATAACGCGATCCTTGTAAACAATGATAGTCGTACAGCTATATACATTTTCAAACTTGATCCAGTGGGAGGCCAGGTGAATTTCAGGTCAGAAGGAGGTGTCCATATAGATAAATACTTAGATTATCATAGCAGCAAGGAGTAATGTAGTAAACATCTATAAACAATAGGATCAAATTATCCGAACGAGCACCTTTGGACTAACGAAGCAGCTCGTTTGTGTACTTTACTGTCAGTCATTGAGCAGTAAGAGCGTGAAAGGGATATTCCAACAGCAGACAATGTTATACAGAAAAGAAAACTGACTCCACATTAAAGTATAGTTGAAATTCTCATTTCAATATCTTGTCCCCTAACTCAAGATACCATTGATGGAATATAACCTATTTTTTGATATGGCCTACACCCTTCCCTATCACAGTAGGTGGTCTGTGATGTCATAACTGGCCAATATTCTTCAGAACCATAACTTTGTCCTTGAAACTTGATATATTTGGAATGTTTGTTACAGCAGCTGTGTCATGGTTCTCTGTAATAAGAATTTCATCCAAAATTGCAACTGTTGTAGAAATATTATTTTCCTGTACAAAATAAAGGAGTTACTTATATAAAGAAAAGCCATCAAATTTAAAAAAAAATAGAAACCAGTTTCGACTGAATAAAGGTGATGACATCATTCTAGCTGCTGTTGCCAGATGCATAATTCTCAAATTTCAAAAATTCCTATCTGCATCACACAAAAATTTCAAAAGGATTCAGTTTTTCCTAGAAATGCAGAAACTGTCGGGCATTTGTATTATAATCAATCTCTTCAAACAAAACACCTTTAATATCCGGTTGCATTCTTTGAGGACGTATTCGAATGTGGAGAGGGGGAGGGAGGGAATGGGATATGGTTGAATTTCACTCATTTTTAAATTCCACAGAAATGAAATGGATTTATGAAAGGTGTATTTATACAGCCAAATGCAAAGGATAGGAATCTGTTTACCGATATAAAAATTCTATCAAAACCAGTATTACATGATTATAGAGGTGGTTTTGCCTGAGTTGTGTCTGCAGGTACAGCAGGGTGTTTCCACAAGTCCACAAATAAAAAGAAGTCTTTCTCTTGTGACAAGACATGTAATGATCCTATAATGACAGTTATTCAACAAAGTGTTCCCTAGCAACCCTGGTTTGTATTTTCAATCTTACGTATGCTACAGGCTGTGTGGGACTGTTTTATTTCTATCGGAAAATTTGAGTAAGCTTTTGTGTGATCGTTATGGAGACGCTTCATAAATGAATAACTCAAACCACTCTGGACATTTTTTAATTATTTTTCATTGGGAAGGCAAATTACCAATGTACAGGCCTGGTGCACTATTCCCATTAGTCGTTACTGCTACACGAAACAATCGGCCTACACTTCAATTTTAAGTTTTATTTTGTTGTACTGAATGAGGAAGGAATCCCATACCTCCAAAAAGTTGAGAATTCCTCCAGACAGTTGTCAATTTGATGGCAAATTTCCATTCCACTTCATTTACGGTCAACGTTGACACAGAACGAAATGTTGAAACCTGATATATTTTAATATTATTGTTGTGTATGAAATATGGATGGATGATAATCGCTGACATTGCTTTCCCATCCATCTTTTCAGGGGGTTGAACATCTGAGCTGGCTCGGCTTATTCAAGGAATTCTCAGCAGGCTCACAAAATCATCTTCCATTCTTCAAGAGGAAATTTAAGAAGACCGATCTGGAACAGAAAAGAGTTTGGGAAACCTTCAAACAAGTCTCGTAAGTATGATAGAATTCTTCCTGAAATTTGTAGGCTGAAGGGAAATCAAATTTTCACTTTCTCCTGGTTTCTTACAGTGGCCTACTTCTGTAACTAAGGAACCTGTTGGCCTTCCATGATCATTTTACGATGTTAGTCACTCCTCCTATGCCACCTCCCTCTCAGCAGATTTAGTTGCGTCCTTGTGACCGAGCATTGAATTCATTTGCATAAATTTTCCGCATATTCTCGGTCACTAATGTCTATTAATATTCACCGCCATACGTTTGCAGTGCGTGTTAATAATTTATAAATATGAAGGATTTGTTTACTTTAGAAGAAGAAAGAAACGTGGTGTGGGTCGGTGTGGGGTGCGGGTGGGGGGTGCGGGGTGGACCAGCCGAGTGGTACCTTCACCTTGTTCTCTAGATACAACAGTATTAAGGCATGAGCTTTTTCCGCGAATTCGCGGAATATCCGTGATTTCATTTCTACCTTGGGGACAAAAACTATTATCCTAACAAACTGTGGCATACTTAAACTGGAGCCTATACCGGAATTTTTGCAAAGTTCCGTGATTTTTTTTTACCCCAGGCTCATCCCTGAGTAATGCAAACATCTCTTTTTCTACTTTTTTTAAGGACATTTCCATTACAACACTCTCCACACCCTTCCAATACATAATCATACAATTAGCAAGTGTCAGTATAAAGCAGCTTTTTGTTCCCCAATCAAAAATGGGATAAAAATTTGTCGTGCTAAACCAGACATATTATAAAAATCGAGAATGAGTTTCACATTTTATTTTCTATCTTCCTGGGTGTGAGAGTTCATTAATGCTTGAGAGTTTCTGATTGTAGAAACTGAAAAAATTTCTAGCTCTTTTTTTTCTACTTGACTTGATTCCCAATTTCCAATAAAATAACGCAAATTTTTCTGTATTATTTGCAATAAAATCATCTGATGGGAAAAAGATGATGATGTCTCATGTGATCATATAACCGAACATACTTACATACTTAACATACTTTAATACATACAAAACAAAACTTACTGGCTCGACAAAATATGAATGGTTTAGTAACCTTCCAAATAATGTTTCGAGTGAATGCGCTTTCAGTCTGTTGTCTTATTAAACAAAACCCACCCTGCAATTGAGATAAATAATATGCTCCATTTGGCAGCAGCCTGCTTTAAAAGTTGAGTGCCATTTCTTTCATCTGCGATAAAGAATATAAAAGAAGAAGAGGAAGGAATATGAAAAGAGACAAGAATAAAAAAGTCTTGTTGCGTAAGTGTGTCAGCATGGTTGCCCGAAGCGATCCTTGACATGAATCCACAGCTCATTTATGAGATCTGAGGTGATTGGCCGGGAGATGGAATTATGCCGACGTTCGTCGTCATCGCGTGATTGCGTGAATGATCACTGCCGAACGCAGAAATAGCTTTAAAGGGCCTCGCATCGTCGAAACTTTGAGACTATATCGCCAATATCACATGTTATAAAATGGCTAGATAAGAGAGGTTTTTGATATATTTTTATCATTATTTTATGAAGAATTTGCTGGCCATCTTAATTTAAAGCAAATTTGAAACTTTAAAAACTTGAGGATAATTGGCTGCAGAACCTGCACTTATAATAATGTAAAGAATGGTATTCTCTCTTTTCCTTAATGTCCCTAAAATTTCCCTTGCCAGCCCCCCCCCCCATCCCCCACAAAAAAAACTTTTATAGTGTTTTGATACTTGTGACATATATATACAATTTTCCTAACTTGATTTTAATGGGAGTTCATGGAACGTCTAGCATCTTTAAATAGCATATTACCAGTTTGTTCATTTTCACCCTAAACTTTATATTCAATCTTATGATTCCCCCACCGCCTCCCTTCCCCCTCCCTGTCCAAACCCATGGCTGGTTTTAGAATTAAAATGATTTGACTTGTAAGTATTAAATTGTTTGAGTCAAGAAATTAACACATGTGGTTTCTTTGGAGTCAGTTTCTCCCTGTCAAACACACATACCCTCATGTAAACATTTCCTTCATGGTTGAGGTGAGAAGTGGAAAAATAAAAACATCATCTGTACATTCCATCAACGAAACGACCCCAGATTGAACCTATTTGCCACCTGCCACCATATAACAATAGATAGTTGACCCCAATTTTTGTGTTTTTACAATCCTTCAGTATCTGTGTTATGAAAGTCGTTAATATGGTTCTATTCATGGTCGTAGAGAAGTTTTCTAGACCACTGTATACTTATTCTTTATTTTTTTTTTAACAAAGTCTGAAATGATGTACACACTTGCTAAAAAGGTAATTCATATATCCCCCTCCTCCTCACTTAATGTCCTAGAAATTAAAGTTAGGTAATATGGCCACACATGACTTAAATGTTCAACAACAAATGTAGCATTTACAGCTCAGTGAGATTGTTAATTGTCTACAATTGGGGATAACTCATAGGGTGCTAACTACAGAGTTATTGTCACTGGTCAGCAACATCAAGGACCTAAAAAATATGGCTCTGAAAGTGAACAACAGCTAGCCTGCTAAATATTTGGGGCTAATATTGGTGACTTTTTAAACCTGGTTGGGCTACATGGAAGTTAAAGTCTTCTTGAATCCCATATTCATCAAATTGTCTTTTTATTCTCTTCCAATTCTTTATTAATTATAAAAACGATGAAAAAGAATATAAACTTTTCAAGGTGTTTAACACTACATAGAATCGATTTTTAGAATCGTCTCAATGGTTGAAAATTTTCACAGAGTCTTAATTTGCAAAATGTTTGTCAAAACTCTTAACAAACAGAGAAAGAAGGTCGGAAAAAAGAGTTGGACAAGTGAAATCTCACCGTACCTTAGATTGAGGCCGATTGAAGTGAAATCTTTTGCGAGCTCAATTTGGCCCGTGGGCGGCTTATTGAGAATAGCTGCCAGGAGTGAAGTGAAATCTTCTGCGGGCTCAATTTGGCCTGTGGGCGGCGGCTTATTGAGAATAGCTGCCAGGGGTTAAGTGAAATCTTTTGCGGGCTTAATTTGGCCTGTGGGCGGCGGCCTATTGAGAATAGCTGCCAGGGGCGAAGTGAAATCTTTTGCGGGCTAAATTTGGCCCGTTAGCGGCTTATTGAGAATAGCTGCCAGGGGCTAAGTGAAATCTTTGCGGGCTCAATTTGGCCTGTGGGCGGCCTATTGAGAATAGCTGCCAGGGGCGAAGTGAATTCTATTGCCGGCTCAAGTTGGCCCGTGGGCGGCCTATTAAGAATAGCTGCCCAGGGTGAAGTGAAATCTTTTGCGGGCTCAATTTTGCCTGTGGGCGGCCAATTGAGAATATAGCTGCCCAGGGGTGAAGTGAAATCTATTGCCGGCTCAATTTGGCCCGTGGGCGGCCTATTGAGAATAGCCGCCAGGCTTACAGTAGTCACACTGATAGAAATTCTCCCATAAATCCACAATAAAATCAGCAGTTAGAATAAGTATGTGTAGCTTATATATTGTAACGGTAATGAAATCATTCCAAAATGCTGGCAAAAGTCTGTTTTGACTTTCCATCGATTACGTATATGTGACGAACATCGTCAACAGACTGGTAGTTATAAGTTTTAAATATTTCTTGATTGTTTCAGGTGGCCTTTGTTAACCTTATAAGTAAGCATCTTTATATGGTCATCAAAGAGATCTTTAAACAATTCAAGGGCCTCATGACATTTATAAACTATTGATACCAGCAACAGTATGTAAATTTCTCTTAGTTTGTGTATGACAGGGTCAAATCTCGTAAATTGCTAGTCGGACAAAAAAATGGAGAAATTGCTGCGTAAAAGATTCAAAGATATGTATTGCGTTGTTTTGTACACAATATACTGTATATGCCATATATATGATAATTTGTGATAGTTTTGATACCAATGGAATATCTTTGATCTAAAAGACCAGCTAGACAAAATTTGTACACCGGACTTCCGCTTTAATATTGAGCTCCCTCTATTATGGAGCTTCATAATAGAGGGACCTCTATTATGGCACTCCCTCTATTATTGAGCTCCCTCTATTATTGAAATATACCATTGAAGCATGCGTACATCCTAGTGGCTTTTTCTGTGCAATATGTCAGCACACGTGCATGTATATGTATATCAGTTTTTAAACACAGAATATGAGGAATTAAGTTTAACGTTCCAAGACGAAGGAAAAAAAATTGATAACGCTTCAAACGTACCGAAATGCTTGAATTTATGCCAAATTGTCAATGTTACTACACAATGTACTGTATGTGTAGCAGTGTTATACAACAGAACCTCATTTTAAATGATTTTAACATTTCCATGGGAAAGACTGTTGACAAATTTTCAAACCGCGATCACAGAATGTGAACACTGCTGTGTCATGATGACAGACAGAATTTTAACCAGACATACTGTATAATGCAAAAGTGGTTTCTTTTCAATTAAAACAACTTAGGCATAGCCCTGCTGCATGGGATAAGACAATGCAGCAAATTTATTGCAAATAACGACTACATACCTCACGAATGCGGTTAATTAGCTGTGAAGAGGAAATCTAACCTAGCCATCACATGCAGGGCTGACTTATTCTTTTACTTGATTAATTATGCACAGTTTAAGTGGATTATTCTTTGCGAATAATTACGAACAATTCCTCCGAAAATTGGACCAGGATGCCGGTGGAACCTGCTGCACCTGCCCGATAACTTTCTTAAATTTCTCTATTCTCACGGTTTTGACGAGTCTCCGAGATAAGTTATAATACTTGCAACGTAAGGACGAATTAGTCTAGTTCTTCCCACAACACTTTGTTTTTTTCATATTGTTCTCCTCTGCCAGGCACTTACAGTTAACGGATGACGTCAGGGAGTACTTGAGGCAGCCGGTCTTCGATAACTGGCAGTGGGAGGATGCGGAAATGATGCTCCTATTACAACAAATGTTTATAGACCTCGACTTCATCACTAAGTTTAACATTGAGGTAAGTCTACTGGCTCGTGGTTAGAGGGGGGTAAGGGAGGGGGTAAGGATGGAGGAGAGGGTTGGAGAGGGGAAAAGAAGGAGTAGTACTAATCGTAGCTTTCCCTAAATTGGAAAAAAGTAATTTTGTCGCAAACTTTAAATGTAAAGGTATATCAGTCAACGACTCTATTGCATAAATTCTCTTCTGTCTCATGACCCCCAATACTTCTCCCCACCCATCTCCCAACCCATCAGAAGAAAGGATGGGCAGGGTGATGATTGATTGATTGATTTTTGAGAGAATGTTGTCCTTTTATCAAGTTCGCCTTTTAACTGGATCAGAAAAAAAATGCTACTTGAATCTTAAACTTATTGAAGATAACTATTTTAACTACCTCTCCCTACCTCACACCTGCTTCACCCTCTCCCTACCCCATCCCTGTTGCACCACCACATTAATACCTATGCTATGATATTCTTATAACCCCCTTCCCCTCCGCCCCACAAAAGTTAAACAAATATGATCCGTCGAATGGCAAAACGTGTGGAATAGATACGGCCAACTTTACAAATTAAAATAAATCGAAATAATCTCGGTCACAAAACCACAAGAAAATCAACTCATCCAAACAACCCAAATTGACGTACTGTTTAACGACCGGCAAAGCTCGCACGACTGAACTCTATTCGAGAGGAAAATTAAAAAAAGCCCAGCCCAGGACAACAGAGTGATGCAGTTGCTATCCACGGTAACATCTAATACGGAGGAGGTAGTAGGTTGATTGATGCTGTGTTGATTGCATTCTGCTGGTTGTTCTTCAGGTGATGAAAAGATGGGTAATTTAGATTGATTGATAATTAAATCCCGGCTAGGTCTGTGTGTAATGAAACGGAACCTCTACTGAGAGGGTTGACCATATCGCTTCAAGGAATATTTGTCCGACTAGATATGAGCGAAGGAAAGGCAATGGTCGATTTAAAAAGTTAAAAACAGTTCACCGAGTTGGATTCCTCTCCTGGGATTGGGAAGGAGGAGAGGAGAGGGGAGGGGAGGGGGGCATGTCAGATATTCTGTACATCTTGGACGGATTTTCTCGTGGGGGGGGGGAGCTAAACTGTTTTGCCCTTCTGGCATGTAAACATGGAAAGTGTTCCAAATCATTCTTCACTTTTATACAGTGAAACTTTCTCTCGGCCTGAAGTGATGTGTGTCATGGTGTTACCATAGGATACATATCTGTGCTTATAAATTCAATTTAGTCGTGATCAAACAAGTTGACCAATATCAACAAAAGGTGCGACTGAAACAATATAAAGTTTTCCAAGAAAAGATGCAAAACACTGCTAAAAAGAGACAAAGATTTCAACCTCGACGGAAAGTTGTTTCAATCCTTTGATTGTGCTTCTTGCTCTGTACATGACATCTCCTCCTCCTCCTCCCCTCCTCCCCCTCCTCCTCCTCTCCCTCATCCTCCTCATCCTCATCATCATCCTCATCCTCATCCCCATCATCATCCTCCTCATCCTCCTCCTCATCATCATCATCCTCCTCATCATCATCCTCCTCCTCATCATCATCATCATCATCATCATCATCATCATCATCATCATCATCATCATCATCATTCTCATCATCATCGTCATCATCATTCTCATCATCATCGTCATCATCCTCATCATCATCATCATCCTCCTCCTCATCATGATCCTCCTCATCATCATCATCATCATCCTCATCCACCTCCTCCTCCTCATCATCATCCTCATCATCCTACTCATCATCCTCATCATCATCATCCTCCTCATCATCATCCTCATCCTCCTCATCCTCATCCTCCTGCACCTCCTCTTCATCCAGATGGACACAATATGTGGCCTCTTACTCCTCAGTTCGACCTCACATTTCTGCCTAGTTAGTGACTCTGTTGAATATCTAATATGTGACACAGGATATAGGTTACAGTAATCTGCTCTAGTTTTGTTGTCCTTGTCTTTTTCGTTGTTGGTATAGATCTCTTTTCTGTGTTAACGATCCAATTCTCCTGTAGGTTTTTGGCCGTACCTGCAGGAAGTTTGTGGTTGCATGACTTGTGAATCAACTTTAAAAGCACAGCGTGAACTGCTATTGTCTCCATGCAAATGCCCTCAAGATAAACGTTGCATCTGTCGTGCCCTTCATGTATAAATATTAAAAATCTGGAACTGCCCCAACTCTCTCATATGCTAGACTATGTTAAAGCATAGCACTCGACTACGTTTGCAGGTTTACTACCGACCATTCTCATTACGTTTTTCCTTCCCTCAAAAAGTTTCAAAAGTCAAAAGTTTAAAAAATGTGACCGTTTCATGAAGATGCCGTGACCTTTTTCCCTCTGAACCGAGGATCACACAAGTGTTTTGTTGGCCTTTATTATATAATAGATCTAAATTTATCTTAACATTTCATCAATCAGGTAGAATAATGTCGGTTTTTGGCTCATATTTACCGTTTTACAATTTCTAAATTTTGTTTGCATCGAGATTATAAAAACTTTAAAAGCAAACATATCTTGTCGCTCTTGAATGTCAGTCGTAGCTATAATTTATCCGGTAGTAATTTGCTCAAAATAAAGAATGAAATTGATTTAAACAAAGAGCTGCTTATTTGGGGTCTTTCATCGAAAGGCAAAAAGTGGGGAAGACTTTTGATGTTTTTAAGAAGAAAGATCGTGGCCAAAAATCTTCGTCATTTGTACAGTAGTATTTATCGACTTGCTAGATTTTCTTCCGTCTTGTTTTGGTCTTTCTCTTTTGATCGTTCAATGGTAGAGACATATTTTGGACAGAATAGAATACAGAAAGTTTGATATGTCAGAAAATACAAACCCTAAAGAATGGAGCTTCAGTCAACCAGAAGTTATCCAGTCGTTGATGTTAGATCCTATATCGCTTGTCTGGCTTTCAGCTAAAAGCTCTGGACTCCTTTATTCCTTAACTATCAAAAAGCCCCTATATTTTTACAGAGTTCTAAAGAAACATACATTTTGTCAAAACAACTTGTAACAGTAACTATGGGTTTTGATGCGAACCTTGAAATCAGTCGGACTTTCGTAGAGGGCGAGAGAAGAATTGCCGTCGCTGTTGACGAAGTACTGCCAATTTTTTGTTCCTTTTCTTAACATAAATATTCCATCCCGTGGTGCACTCGAAGAACACCGTTGTAACGAGATGCGACTTTCTGATGTATCCCATCCTCCCCCTTGACCTAATTTAACCGCTTGACTGGCATCAGAGATTGGCCCCAGAGCATTTGCTTGCACAGGTGGGAGAGGATTATCAAGTCTGGCCGCTCAGACGTGGAGTTGCCGATTGATCATGTTCAGTTCCTCTGGGCTTACTTGACACCGACGATTGTTCATCCAAGCGTTTTTTTTTTTTTTTCATTTATGAAAAATCCAAAACAGAGAGAGAGAGAGAGAGAGAGATAAAAAAAGGGATAAATTTGAGAGGATTTATCCCCGAGATGATGATGAAACACTGTCTTTTCACATGATACCTTTGTATCTAGGTTTATATATCTATGAATATCATCACGTATAGCTTTCATTATTTTTCTGCCTTCTTTATCTCTGAGTCCGTCCGGGTGGTTCTGGGAAATGATGTTTCGAGAGGCGGAGTAGTATTTGATCCAACGTCAGCCTCTGATTTCACTCGCTGTTTCCGAGGTATAATTTGACACTTTTCCGAGTTGTAAGGTGGCACCTTTTTGATCGGAAATCATTTGCGACAAGTGCTCTGTGTATCGTCTCATGAGAAAACCCGATCCGTGGCAAAGTAGCTTCGAACCGTGTTTTAACCTATTGCCATTTGGGAAGTCTTTCTATTTGCTCTGTGTTTTTCTGTTGTTTTCATCCGGTCTTACCTCTCACTTTGACGTCAGACTCGAGTATTAATCGTAGTTGCTCGCACGTTGTCATCTTAAAGCAGTGGGCATTTGATACAACTTGTCGTCTGCTAGAGATTAATTTATTTAGACATTTTTAAACATTTTACTAAAAAATTTCCCCCCAAAAAATGTCCACTTTTGGTTTTCACAGATGATGACAAACATATTTTGGGGTTTAAGTTTCAATTTGAAAATAAAAATAAAAATAATAATAAAAATTAAATGACTAAATGGCTAAATAAATAAAAATAAATTTTAATAAAAAATAAAAATTTGAAACTTAAAAAGGACTTTGGATTCTCCCCAATTGGTACAACGGTCAAACTGAACAGTGATCATGTCAACCAATTTTGGTTTTGTATTTTTGTGTTTATTATAACTAAATATTGCTGTAAAAGTTGGTTCTTCATCATCCAGGCTGAAATGATATCATTGCTGTTCTTAATTATCTTTAAACTTCTCAACAGTCTGAAGGAGAATGTAATATTGCAACAGAATGTGTGCATGTGGACCTAAAATCAGTTCTATATCCACACCAAAAACAAGATGGTGGGGCTATTTCTGTGCTTTCATTTGTACCTGTCTGAATGTATCATATTTCTACAATTGTTTATGCATAGGTGTGAGGTGGGGGGGGGTTAATCATACCCTCCCGCCCGCCTGCCCGCCCTCCCCCTTTCCTGGGTTTGGTGTTAATAATTAACGTACGCCACATTCACATTACAGTCACTGGTAGATACAGCTGGATTTTTGTGTTGGATATATATACCACACACACAGTATGGTGATTCCCACGTACCATGAACCTTCCCCCGATTTGTAGAAAAGTCCTCTCGGTGAAAGTACATATATATAGGTCACTTTTGGGAGGTAAAGTTTTGTTTTCATGTGATCTGCGACTACGTATTAGTCAGCTGTTTGATGTAGTTGCTAGCAAAATCCTCTGGGACGCCACAGTCTGGTATAAAATGGATTTCCTTCAAAATCAATTTGGCCAGTTTGTAATTTACAAGGCAAAAAGAGCCAGCCAGGGTGTTGCATACTGTTCATATACAGTACCTGTGTGTGTGTGTGTGTGTTGATACGTATAGGTACGGACAACAGTACTCTCTGGTTGGTCTCTGCTTTGTATAGCAAACTTGCTGCAGTCAAATATATATAGTACTTCACTATATTATGGTCAATAATTATATAAACTTGCAATTTGTGGGGGCGTTGTGGTCAAGTGGTTAAGGCAGTGGACTTGTGATCTAAGGTTTACAGGTTCGAGCCCTGGCCAGATCATTGCGTTGTGTCCTTGGGCAAGGCACTTTATCTCCATTGCCTCTCTACACCCAGGTGTATAAATGGGGACTTACGAGGTAACTTGTAAATATAGTTGCGTGTGCCCGTTTGTGGCTGCACCCTATGGGAAGTCCCCCGGGGGACACGTGGTTGTGGTGCACTGTGGTGCCCCAAGAGATTGATTGAATTGTGCACACTTTGGTGTGTAGGTGTGACAAGTTACCAATGACCAGGGTTAAGTTGTAAAGTCGTGTGAGAGGGGCCTTGGCCCTGAACAAGACTGTAAACCTAAATAATAATAATAATAATAATAATTTTGTTCTGAATTTAATCAAGTTTGTCAGCTAGTTTTTTAAAATATTTTTATGCAGCTGGTAACCGAAACAAACATTTGACAGTGCTTATAAAGTGCCTATGTTAACGTGAGGCTATTATTCACAGCTCTACAGATTATAGTGTGTTGCTGTGTCATATATATATATGTCAGACCATTAATGTGTGCACATCTGTGCGGTTGGGTGCCTGGTGGAACGTAAACATCAGTGGCTTCATTTATAGTCCTATATTTTCTTCACATTTTTCTAGAAATAAAGGCGAACTCACGAAACCAATACATACCTCCCTAAATTTAAAGAATGGATTTCTTATCTATGAATGGTTAAGCACTAATTCTCATCGCGAATTCTGCCTTCAAGCACTCAGTGAAATTTATGCGGTATATACTGGCAGCAAATTCTATTTTGACAGTCTACCATTGACCTCTGACAGATGTAAACAATTTTTAGCAATGAAAATAATCATTCCGTTCCTCTAGAAGAAAGCATTCCTCTCCTTCTCTCCTCTCTATTCCCTTCTCTCCGACATCTGCGCGCGGAAGAATAGTCTCCGTAGTACGCCAAAATTTAGTTTTGCTAAAAGCAAGTTTCTGTAAAATGTTACGTACGGAGGAGGCGAGCCCCCCCGTCGAGGCTACGGAATGCGAAAGTAATGAATGGGTAGATAAGCATCGGTTCGAACTCAGCCCGGCGGCGGGCGATTGTTTATGACTTTTTTGGAACATAGGATGATTGAGGACTGTTTCAGATCGGAGATGTATGGAGATGGGGAGGACAGGTGAGGAGAAGGTTATATATGTCAGCATTGATCGAGGACTTGTATAGTTGTACTTTTACCGTACCTACAACAGTTACGACTTATATGTTGGATACGGTATAGTACCAAATGTAAGCTGCATTCACGACAGATAAAAGGAGGGCAAGGACGGGCTTGGTTGTACTTTACCATACCTACAACAGTTATTACTTGGATACAGTATAGTACCAAATGTAAGCTGCATTCACGATGGATAAAATGAGGCAAGGACGGGCTTGGTTGTACTTTACCATACCTACAACAGTTATTACTTGGATACAGTATAGTACCAAATGTAAGCTGCACTAACGATGGATAAAAAGGGGGCAAGGATGGGCTTGGCCGTACTTTACCATACCTACAACAGTTATTACTTGGATACAGTATAGTACCAAATGTAAGCTGCATTCACGATGGATAAAAGGGGGGCAAGGACGGGCTTGGCCATACTTTACCATACCATACAACAATTAATGCTACCAATTGCACTGATACAGTGTACATCGTTAAACTATTGTTTTATTTTAAACGTAGCTTAGTTTCCTCAAATATTTTGGCCTGGCCAAATGTCCCACAGGGCGAGGGGAGACGTCGGGGGGGAAATTAATGGGACATACTGCTGCCATTTACATATAGGTTTTTCATACGTCTCTATACTAACCATAAGTTAGAATGGACTGTGCTAGTGATCTCTCTATATGCAATAGTACCCCACCCCTGGATTTGCTACACACATTAAATGTTGAAGAAGCTGGCTACTATTAGTACAATCCTTGAAGTACACCCGTGAAGTAAGTACTTTATTTGTTAGTTATAAGGGAGTGGATGTTGATGAAACACAATATACATGAATTTATGAAATTATATTATATTATATTCCACATTTTCCAGTTGGAATATTGAAGTTCAAATATTGCTGTTTGACTTTTAATATCGAAGGTATGAATTGATTTAGCCTGCGATTTTAATCTGCAATAAATAGCAAGTAAAAACTGTACAAGGAATATAACTGAAGAAGTCTGTGTTAAAGGGTGTGAAGACTCGCGCAAAAAGAAACGTCTAATGCCTGTAATCTGACCTAGTTCCGAATGAGGTGTAACAGAAGTGTTAGACACCACCATCGATCCCAGAAAATACACACACAGCTTGCTACCGTCGGTAATTAGACACTAGGGTACAGTCAGTACATACAGCTGCGGTCAATACCCACAGCACAGTGTACACAGTGTACAGCGATGGACATCTCAGGTCCAGCTAAAGATAACAAGGTATCACGTTTCATTACTGTCTGCATTTTGTAGCGACACGAACAAAACGTCACTTGCAAGCAACAGAAAGTTAACTTTTTCAGATGGCCGCACGAGGTTTGGGGCGAGTCTTCAATGCCTGTAAAGTTTTTTGTTTTTTTTCTGCCGCTGCGATAATTATACTGTGACATTAAAGGATAACACTGGATAAGGCAGATGTAAGATCCTTTTGTTCTAGCCAGCTTTGACGAACAGAACGTTAATTGAGTCCATTGGGAAACGTTGATCTTCCGCACATTACCCACGATGCATCTTCCTTTCTTTTTTCTTCTTTTTTTTTGGAATTGACGTACGAAATTAAAAAAAAATTCTTACAATGAAAGCCATCATCCTGAGAAGAAATTAAAAAACCATGAAGGCTGATAGGAATAAATTTTTTAGAAGTTACTTAGCAATGACCCACTTTTTGTTCTGTTTTTTTTTTTTAATATTTGATATATGCATTCATGGATGGCTGGATGCTTTAAATTGCGGATCACGCCAAGCCTAACCTACCACTAATAGCTACATAGCATTACCCGAGCAGACAAGCCTAACCTACCACTAATAGCTACATAGCATTACCCGAGCAGGCGGTGAGGTGTAGTTGAGGTGGATGAATTATGGAGGTAGATAATTATTATGGGCATGAGACAAAACAATAAAACGACAGAAATTTATTGCAGGGAAGAGAAGGTTACATTAATTCTGGGTCGTTGCCAAGTTTTAAGTGTATGCTCGGTTTTGGGTTTGTGAGTCCGATAGAGAATATATAGCAGACTGAAGAAAAAGAGATTACTTGGATTAACAGTAAGGCTTAAGGGATTAAGGAGCAGATCTGGCATTATGCCAGGAAAACAGGATAATATGCATTTTTAGCACATTTTTTGCTTTTTTACCAAGGTATATGACTCAAAATAAGATATGAAATGAGCATTCTGAGGAAACGTTGTTTGGGATTTTGTTTTCACGGAATGAGTGCTAAATCAGTGATTTATTATTGAATCCTTAAGTTTAGATTTTCAACATTGCATCGCCCCCAGACACATATTAAAAACTATATAATCACAGTTGTTGGAAAAGCAGATTGATAATTTTTCAAAAATATTCAATTCTTAATTTGATTCTTTGAGATGCATGTTGCAAATATGCTAATTGTTAATCAATGGAATGAGGTCAATATTATCATGTCAAAATTCATGCCAAAAGTTGTATGACCTTTTGTGTTTTTGCAGTTGTCAGAGAGGCTGTTTGCGGCAGATAATATTCAGTCTGCCCAGATAATTCATTGATATTGATTCATATTTCAGCTGCAGCTTTTCTTTTTGACATATTGTAACTTATTATAATTATTATAACTTAAGGCACTTTCAGTTAATAATCAGTTTATATACCACCAAAAATCCTAGAAGGCTAAATTATGGTGTCTCATGTCAAAACTTGAATAAGCAAAAAAAAAGGGATTTCACATACTGCCACTCTCACAATATATTATTCCCACTGAGAGACTTTCACAAACTTTTCTCAATGATTTGGTTATTTGGCCCCTCACTCATAAAACTTCAGCAAAATGCATTTGAAAAGTTATAGCAATTTGCTCAGATTTGGTGTCAAACTGATCTCCCATAACAGAACCTGGATACGGTCCCTAAGGGAATACAATTTTTTTTTTTTAAGAGTGCATGATACCCGGGTAAAATTTAAATTATTATGTTATAATAAAAGCATGATACAAGTTACAAATTTGCATCCAATATATTTTGACTCTAGATACGCCATGTTGTCATAGCTGCAGTGTAGAGCTCACTAGATAAATAGATTTCAGATAAAAACAAGATTTGCCATGCAGCCTTCATTTCTGCAAATTTGGCTTGTCCAGGGAATATGATTTGATTAGAAAGGTCAGACCACTTTGAGCAAAATCGAAGGGGAAAAAAAGAGGGGGAAAAAAATTAGACCATGAAATTTTAAAATGAGAGGAGCAATTTGTGTTTGCTAGCTTCTGTTGACTTCTCCGAGATGTTTTAGGGTTTAAAGCGATCTGGTTTACTTTAAAGCAAGATCAGACGATAAAACGACAAAGACAGTTAAGAAATCATGTAATAAAAGAATGAATTTGGGGACAAAATTAATTTTAATATGTTGGAGGCCAGTATATTATCCTCAAATCTAGGTATTTGTTTTTGTACCACTTTTTAGTTTTTTGAGAAAAATTGCTCCTTTAGAATATCCGAAGATCGTCTATGAAAGTGACTGAATTACTTAGTCTAAACCACAGGTCATCAGGTCAGTTCCTTAAGCATGATGCAAGGCAGAACAATTAGCTGTACAACATAATACTTGATACAAGCTCAAATAACATGTTTTCAAATTTCAATATACATATTACAGATTTTGTCATGTACAGTGTTGAATGTCACCAAAGGGTACGTGCTGTGTTGGTTCATGTATTTGAAGAATAAACTAACGTGTTTTGGGTGATATTTAGAATTTATAGAATAATGTATTAATATGTAGACGGCCTGCACTGAGGAGCCATTCTCATAACTATAGTTTAGCCTTAATGGAGCAGTCCAGTGATTAATCATATTTTTTTATAAGGTTAATACCTTGAAAACTAGAAAAGCTATG
Organism: Apostichopus californicus; assembly: GCA_020650975.1. Lineage (NCBI taxonomy): Eukaryota > Metazoa > Echinodermata > Holothuroidea > Aspidochirotida > Stichopodidae > Apostichopus > Apostichopus californicus. Next base: position 32,469 of record JAIPMN010005316.1, read on the forward strand.
TACTGTGTAGACACAAAACTAGCACTCAGAAACTTTTCTATTTCTTTCTTGAACAGTGATGAACTAAAAAATCTGCCTCGAGTCATCTTTCAGCTACATTAAAGCTGCTATATAAAATTCTACACCTGAAGGTACATTATGTTCTATGTGTTGACACTGCTGTATTAAAAATAGTCATACTTTCACAGAAGGTGGTGCAATTAGCTATTATAATTAACATTAATCACATCTTATTTCTCAGTTATGAATGTGCAGCCAACTTCCACCCCCCCCCCCCAATTTTTGGGCAAAATGTGCTAATGTAGGGTATCAGCTACAGTCGTGTTTGCAGGCCCATTGTGGTCATTGCTAACGTACGTTGTTAAAATGTTCCATAATTTTATTGAGGTATAATGACAAAAATGTTGTTGTAACCGTTTAATTGCAACAGTCCATAAGGCACCAAATTGTCAAAAAGAAACTTCCCCTTGGAGCAAG
>JAIPMN010005317.1:599-15772 GCA_020650975.1 Apostichopus californicus
TGTTTATATACTACACAGATACAGTACAGGCAGTATAGGTGTCATGAATGTGTAAATGTTTATATACTACACAGATACAGTACAGACAGTATAGGTGTCATGAATGTGTTAATGTTTTTATACTACACAGATACAGTACATCATGAATGTGTAAATGTTTATATACTACACAGATACAGTACAGACAGTATAGGTGTCATGAATGTGTTAATGTTTATATACTATTATTTATACTATATACTACACAGATGATGCAGAAGATCTCTCCTTTGATAGCCTTTTGAACATCCAAGCTACACTGGCCGATGAGATGCAGACTGGTGACTTGGAGGATTCAATTGGTTACACTGTCACCTATCTCTCTATGACTGATCCTGTAGACACCCCAGTGGATCCCACAGGGGGTGTGAGGGCCTCCAATGAGACGGGTGGAACTACCAACAGCACTGGTCTGAGGTACGGTCTCAAATTCAAGTTCTACGTGTTTAAGATTGGAAGAAACAGAGTTCCATAAACTCAAAACTGCTTGAGCAGTCCATATTGTCTCCCTTTCCTGCACTTGAAATAATCTTCCATTCTAAAACATTTCACACCAGAAGATATATGTCTGCAGTACACATACAAAGTAGTTTATTAATAAAAACAACCTTAAGCCAGTTCCATTTTCTTTACTGGATTTATCCAAATCACACACAGTGTTTTGATTGCAAGTAATTTAAACAGTAATGCTAGTGTGTTTTGGTTTTCGTATTTGAAAGAAATGCTTAGCTTGGAATGAAGCACACAAAGCTATCACTTCCAGATAAACATTAGCTTTTGATCTTGGTTGAATTTGTGACTTAGCCCCAGCTGATACTTCACTGTCTCATCAGAAGAGATGTATAAGCCCTCCTTATCTTACAAATGTTTCTGCAAGTGATTTTAATTTTTTTATTACTTCATTTATGTTTGACTTGAACATGTATTTATTGATGGTTTGTTGACTGAGATGTAACCATGGAATTATTACCATGTCATGATGAAACCAGCTGCTTCAAGTTAATTCATTATATGCTGGTTTGAATCTGTTAAAGGTATGATGAAGTACAGGCGATGGAAGAGGCGGAGGATAGTTCCGACAGTTCCTTGGAGTACCGCACCCCGAGTCAGTTGATCGTTGTGACAGAACCAGGAGATGCCAAGGAGGATTATCCTTTCTTCACACAGCCAAAGATCAATGTTGTTGATGCCTTGGTAAGAGGATAGGATAAATGTGGACTAATTATTCAAATAGGATAGGGGTACATAATGTGGATAATCCATTCGAGGAATACAGGGGTACATAATGTGGATAATCCATTTAAGGTGGACAGCAGTGGCGTCCCCAGTCATTTAAATCTTAGAGGGAACTGGGGGAGGGGGGCACATCACTTAATTAGGGGGCACAATGTGTGTTTGTGACTGCCGTCCTGGGGGAGGGGTCTAAGGGGAGGGGGTGTCCTTGAGAAATTTGTGATTAATTAAGGGACCTTAGATGCAATCTGGTGCTATATTTTGCTATATTTGCAACTTGATGTTCAATAATTTTTGGGCTTAGTCTCTCCAATTTTTTTGTTTAAATTGAGGCAGATCAAGTTTTTGTCTGAGTATTCTCTTTTAAAGTACAAATTGCACCTGGGTGGCACAATTTGTTTTGGGAGGGCACATGCCCCCCAGACCACCCCGTGGCGACGCCACTGGTGGTCAGGGGTAAGTAATGTGGATAATCCAGTAGAGGAGAGGGCTAGGTAATGTGGATAATTCATTGAAAGAGGACAGGGGTACATAATGTGGCTAGTCCATTTAACATCAAACAGACCGTGGTACCAATAACCTCTTGCTGTTATTTTTAACACAAATCAGTTCTACAAACACTAGCACTGTATTAAACAGTAAACAAATCCCTTTATCACAGATTATTTGTTTATTTAGGCTTGTTTGAGTTGATTGATACTAATCTCTTCAATCAACAAGATAACAACAGAGGATTGTTTGTACACTGGGGGATTAATTCATTTGCATTACTTTACTTATATGTCTCATTCACATAAGGACACATGTAACTTGTATAAACCATACTGATATGTTCATGTGTTTAGTTCAGCAGGTTAAGGTTTGTGCAACATGATTGCCTAAACCAATACTGTGATGGTTTGTTTGTATTGATTATGTTATATGGCTGTCCCGCCACAGTATAATGTATATTCCTACATGGACAAATAATGGCTTCTGCAGTATGCTTCTATTTTCATGTTACTTTTGACTTCAAGTTTAGATGTACCGTTTTCTTCCTCACGGTGCTAGAGTATGAAATGTTCTGAGTACTTGGAAAAGTATGTTTTTGAAGTCGCATTAAATTTTATGAAATCATATAAAACAACCTATTTGGAGGAAGGTCATCACTTGTGGAGATTGTGACCATAAATGGTGATATGTTCTCAATTAATGGACGCATGTATCTGCTAGTATGTGCATATTCAACTCCTAAACATGTTATCTGTAGTGTACAACAATGGAACCAGTCTGACAGTGATTTGAACTGGGCATGGGTACATGTTCCTTCCCCCTCCCTCCCCCCCCCCATTTCCCCTGAAATAACCTATTTATGCATTTCCCTTATAGGGTAATACTGTTGAGCAATTGGGTCACTCTTCTAACCCTTGGCTGTTGGAAGTTACCCTTCGACAGAACCAGGAGAGTGGAGTCTTGTCAGGTAACACCACGTACAGCTTCACCAACGGTTGGGTCAACTTCACTGATCTGTCCATTAACACCACCGGTTCTTCTTTTGTACTCGACTTTGTGATCATTCACCCAAATACATCAAGTCTGTCGGCCAGCTCTGCTGAATTTGAAGTGGAAGTTAGGCCATATGCAATAGAAGTCATAGATCAACCATCTGACGTTCTTCTGGGAAATTCATTTGAGATAACCATTGAGCTTCAAGACAGCATCACAGGAAATGTAGCAGATAACTTGGAAGAAAAGGTAAGAAATGATTCCTAGGTGTTTCACAGTTTAATGTTACTACTAATAATAATTTGATTATTCCTTGAAGGCAGTACCCTAGGCTACCTAATACTTTGTAGCTACCTGATACATCGTAGCTACCTGATACATCGTAGCTACCTGATAAATCGTAGCTACCTGATACATCCTAGCTACCTGATACATCCTAGCTACCAGATACATCCTAGCTACCTGATACATCCTAGCTACCTGACACATCGTAGCTACCTGACACATCATAGCTACCTGACACATCGTAGCTACCTGACACATCGTAGCTACCTGATACATCGTAGCTACCTGATACATCGTAGCTACCTGATACATTGTAGCTACCTGATACATCGTAGCTACCTGATACATTGTAGCCTCAATCTACTTTGGAGTACTCTTCAGATATATTGTTAAGGTAAGCATCACGTCAAGCTTCCACTTTCATACACCAAAATGTTTTTGTTCGATGTGTTTTCCTGAATTGTTAGTTACGAAGGCAATGAAATCTGAATCGATCCACAGGTTTATGTTACTAGCCTTATCGTTAGCAAGTGAAACATATTGTGCCTGGACGCTGCTTTAACAGATAGACGTTATTATTTGATTCATTCCTTCAGAACTTTGATTCATGGACAGCTTCAGCAGCCTTGTACATGTCTAGCAACTACAGAGGCAGTCTGCTTGGTGTCACCAATGTGACCCTTGACCTCTCTACTGCCCGAGCCACCTTCAACAACCTCAGTATCAATGCTGTTGGGGTTAGCTATCTGATCGAAATCACCATAGCGACAACTCCATCCAGCGCCTATGGCCTCTCTGAGAATCTGGAGTCGTTTGACGTTGTTGATCCCAATGCTTTCACTTACAGCGGTGAGCCTGTGAGACTCACCTTGAGGTTCATCGCAGACTACGCTACGGTAGCCGCTGGTCAAGAGGAGGCTCTGGAAATTTACTTCCTAAACCAGATTGCTCCAGAATATGCTAATGCTTCCTTCAGTAATGTGGAGATTTCAGAGGGTAAATACAGAATAATTACACCGATCAGGCCATTAAATCTATCAGCAAACTGTCAAACGATTTATCAGTCAATCCTCATTACATTTGACGACTCTATTTTCTCTACTACACAGTTACCTCTTTTATGTCTTCTTAAACTTCAAGCCAAGTCATTCTTTCACCTGTTTCATATTTGTCTCTTTAAATAATCGTTTAGGTTCTATTCTGATCTCGTTCGATGTCACTGGAGATGCCGAAGACGTACAGGAAGAGATGTGGGAGGATATTCTGGAAGGCCAACTGGTTCTGAACTTTAATGGCCATGTTCTAGAAGCTGACACTTTCTTACTGGTTGAAGGAGAAGACTACAATGGACCCACTGTGAGTAGAAAAGTCATCTTAAAAATTAAAAATCTTATAAAGTTAAAGTGGAAGTGATACATCTTGAGAACATTAGAAAGCAACAGTGATCTTGTTTGTATTATTATCTATCGGTTCAAGGTCATCGGTATCAGTATTTGCTAAATATTTATTTGGAGGTTCTGCCCCTCGAAGTATTTGCCACTGGCATTGAGGAAATTTTGTTTTATATTTTCTGAATGGAGGAATCAGATGATTCTGTTTCCTTCTGTAATGTTTCCATTTTCCAAGCATTATTTTTTTTCTTCTCTATTCCTCCCCAGGCTAATGTAACAGGGTTTCCTATCTGGGCCATTATTGTAGCTGTGGTGGTACTTCTACTAATGTGTATCATCCTTGTATTTGTGGTCTACAGACTATTCTGTCACAGAGGTTAGTATGGTCAATTAATCTTGCCTCCCCAGGCTAATGTAACAGGGTTTCCTATCTGGGCCATTATTGTAGCTGTGGTGGTACTTCTACTAATGTGTATCATCCTTGTATTTGTGGTCTACAGACTATTCTTTCACAGAGGTTAGTATGGTCAATTTAATCTTGCCTCTCCAGGCTAATGTAACAGGGTTTCCTATCTGGGCCCTTATTGTAGCTGTGGTGATACTTCTACCAATGTGTATCGCATCCTGCAAGGGCAAGACTGGATGAATGGCATGAAATTTGAATTAGAACCCTAGTTATTAAATGTGCTTGTATGTCACCCTATCTTATTGTCATTTTAGTGTCCCTTAATAACTGCTATCAATATTCTCGTTGTAAATGAAAGTCAATGGTATTCCATCATTGATCAGTCTATTTGCTGATAATTAAGGAAATTAGCTCAAAGAGAAATTCTTTGTTTTATTCAAATGTTTGAAGTTTTGCTTACTATGTCTTTTTTGACATTCCCTTGTATCAATTTTAACTAATGATTTTTTTTTATTTTTTGAAGAAAGAAGAATAAAACATTATTGCTTCTTTGTCCAATTGTAGAAAAAAGCTCCCCAAAAAATAAGAAATTGAATTTCTGTCTTTCTATAGATTCCTTAAATGGCATCTATCCAATAAGCCTGTTTTTCAAATAGAACTCACCCCATCACACCCCCTCCCCCCTCCCCACCCATCCAATCCATCAACACTCACCTTTTCAGTCATGTTGCATCACTTAAAGTTTATATTATCCCTACCTGACATTGAACAAATTTGAATAATACAACAGTGTGGATTAGTCCTGATTTAGTCACTATAGCCGTAGGTACATGTAATGAAACCTTAGCTACTATGATTTAGTTTTCTATTATATCCAACTTCACATTTAGGAAGAGCCTTATATTTTGTGTTTCCAGCTGTTTTTTGGGGCTATATTTACCAGGTTCCTTTTAGCTCATTTTCTAGCTATAAATGCATTTTAACGTATTTTACTCTGTTGCAATACCATCTACCACAGGAACGAAAGACGGCTACAGTAAGTATATTGGAGAATCGTGCACCAAATTCACACACTAAACTTCACCATGTTCTATTCGATGCACTTTTCGACATCACATTCAGAACCTTTCTAATTCATCGATATTCTTCCGACAGCATTAAAGCAGCATTTCATGGTTTCACTCTCAGTTTCCACTGAAATAACGAGTTTGAGTTATATCTTTGTTTGATCCAATGGCAAAGAAACCTCGTTGGATTTCACTTCTCAAATGCTGTGTAATATCGTTCAGCAGCTATACGAGTGCAAAGATATATAGCAGGTTTTGTAGACAGGAGCGGTAGTAATTTACAAGTGACATAGTTCAGAACCCTTCAAACTGCTGTACAAATTTATTGCCTGCTTAGCCTAACATTAATGATGCAAGCTCTGTGATGTCTCTCTTGGATTCAATTTGTTTCCTAGACTTCTTATGAGTAACATCAAGAGCACGTTCTTGTTAGGATATTGTCAATGTCTGTCTCAAAAAAATGCTTGGAGATGAGTGAAACCCTGTATGCTGCTTTAAGTAAAGCAAAATTGATGTGAATAATCATTTTATCATCAGAGAGTTAAGTTTTAATTTTTTTTGACATTGTTATCCTTTCTCTTTTGATAATGGTTGAGTATAGTACAGAAGAGAGACAAGTATCACCCCTCCAGAGCGCAGGATGGTAAAGCTTAAATAAATCTTTATGCTTTGCCTGTTTAGCTTGCTTACTCCCTAGTAAATTTAACATAATGTGCCATATCCATCGCTCACACAACACTTTTGTTAATAATAATACACATATGCAAAGGTAACTACACTCACGCCTCAAAAGAACATCGATTGAACAGGGAACTACTCATCCATCAGAAAATCTCAAGGGTGGTGTGGTTGTCTGACAAAGATATTGGAAAAACCTTAAAAATCAGCAACTACCTCACCCCTCTCTGTTCCATCACCCCTCTCCCTTCCTGCACCCCTCTCCCTTCCCTCACACCTCTCCCTTCCCTCACACCTCCCCCTTCCCTCACACCTCTCCCTTCCCTCACCCCTCTCCCTTCCCTCACCCCTTCCCTACCCCCTTTCCCAATCATCTCTTTGACTAATCAATACACACTGAGCACTTAACCATCACAGTGCATTAAGTTGCTGTGCATACATTCTAATAACATTCCTTCCTGAGTATTTACCTCAGGTACAGTGAAGGAATACTAAATTACAAAATTGTAAACAAATTTTCCAGGAAACTTTAATGTTTTTCCTCATATAACCTTATAATGATTATAATGATCCTGATAATGATTCATACTGTGTTAGATATGGAAAATCTAGTGTTTACCAAACGAAAAACAAAACCTTTGTTCCCCTGCCCTTTGGATAACATTAGACATATCATAACACAGACCTAGCCTTACACTGCTTCTCGTACTTTAACTTGATTGATGATCACTTTGAAGCTAAGGTCAAAGTTTAGGAATTTATGATTTTAGCAATTATTGCCCCCTTTTTGGCACTAACTAATTAGTGACTGATGATAGTGACATCATATCCTAACTGTAAAAGGTGATGAATGTAAAGCGAAGTAAAGTAGTTGTTTTTATAATTTTTTTGTTGAATAATTGCAAGGTTCAATAAGTTTCATAACAGTAGAAACTCTTTGTGTTAGTTAAAAGAGAGTTTCTGCTTTCCAAAATGTCAAATGTGACAGAATATTCATATACATATGATAATAATATAATATATTGTAATAATATATATATTATAATATATTAGAAAAGACTGAGTTATAATTTCAGTGATTGAGGAATCTTGTAATTTATATGAAATACCTATGGCAATTTGAAGTACATTACAAGTCCTACCATGACTTATTGATAGTGCTTGCCTAATACATAATTAATAAGCAGAGCCGGCTAACATGCTTTATATAGATCATATGACCGCTTTTCTCTGCATGTTAATTAACCCCTCCTGCATAACACCAACCCCGCCCAAAATTGAGCCAAATTGTCTTGCATTCCAAACACAATTGGATACAAATTATGATTTAGGCAGAGTGTACATCATAAATAGCACAATTATGGTTATGTCTTTTTCTGATACCATCTGCTCCCAGATTTTTACAACTTGCTGTGTGGCTAATTGTCTCTTGATATTTTTTAAGTAATGCAGAAATTTTAACTCATAACCAGCACAGAATATATTGCGTAACATTTCATCACCTATTAACTTGGTAATAAAATCTGGTCCACTGCCTTATTGGAGTTTGTCTCATTATCTAACCTATTTTAACAATGCAACTTGTAGCTATTAAACTAATGATCACTTTTCTTCACAAAGTTAAAGTAGTATTGTGTGTATGACTAAAATTGCATATATTAAGCTGATTTGAAGAGTGTGTTTTCATCATTTCATAATCTGGTTCAAACACAGCTGAGCTTAAAATTGGTCAGCCTTGATCAATTGAAACTATCAAGTTCATATCCCTCAAAAACGCCAGAATGATGCACAAGTATGTAATTGATGGAACCATGTACTGAAGCTCTAAGACCGTATGTCACTGCTATGTTCGGTTACTCAGTGTTTTCTCTCAAAGAACGTTAATGAACATAGCTTGTACATTACTTTTACCTTTTCAATTCCTTCCATTAGTTGAAAAGATTAAACTGGACCCTTTGCACTTTTTGCTGTTTATTAAGTAAAGGGTGTTAAGCGAGTTAAAATGAACAATCTATTTGGTCATATAGATGACATTTATAGATTTAAGTTAGTGTTTACCTCTTGCTATGTTCATAGTAAACTGGAACTGAACAATTGAAGACAGGGAGGTGGCAGACTAGGGTAGTACATATTGTTGGATTAAATATCCCAATGAACTACTACTGCAATATCAGACACTATTAAATATCCCAATGAACTACTACTGCAATAGCAAAAACTATTAAATATCCCAATGAACTATTACTGCAATAGCAGACACTATTAAATATCCCAATGAATTATGACTGCAATATAACACTGTTAAATATCCCAATAAACTACTACTGCAATAGCAGACACTATTAAATATCCCAATGAACTACTACTGCAATAGCAAAAACTATTAAATATCCCAATGAACTATTACTGCAATAGCAGACACTATTAAATATCCCAATGAACTACGACTGCAATATAACACTATTCTTGTAACATTTTTGTTCTGAATTTCTCGTCTCAGGTTCAAAGGTCGGGTCATCAGTCATAGAGCTTCCACTGGAGGGTAAGAGCAATAAGGATCTGCAAGAGCAACCATTCATCCGATCATCAACCCCGACTATCTTTGTAGATGCGAGTGACACCCAAAACCTGTAAGCAATCTTGGTTTTAATGTCCAACAGTATTCAAGCAATTGCTATAATCTTTAAATAGATTTTTACCAGAACATTTAATGAGTGATTACTGTGTACTGTTTCATATATATATATACACATATATATATAAGCTGCAAGCCCTGTTCCATCTCTCTTTGGACTCAATTGAACATTCTTTAAGTTAACCCTCCTCTCCAGTGATACCAGAAGCTGTTTGTTTTCCTCCAAAGCAGACCGATTCTATCGTTCATCAATGTCTTACTCTATTTATAATAACCTACTTCTCATTTTTACAGGATCAATCAAAGTTCTGCCAGCCTTCGTGACAGTATCTCCAACGGTAGTCGCTCACCTCGCCTCAACAAACCCCGAAGATCTCCAGAGCTCGGTGTCACAAGCTTACCTCCAGGATTCACTGATGGTCAATACATCTTTGGTGAGAATGTCTATTTGTTTTGTTCGATATTTCATTTATTCACCGGTAGGACATCTCAAATGTACTGAGATAAGGACTTCAATCAACAGTGAAGATTGCAATCTCATTCATCAAAAGCCAAAGAAAACTGTTGTTTTGCACAAAAAGGTTTTGAAATGTGATGAAAGTGCAATACTGAGGAGTCTGACACAGATACACATAAGTCTGACACAAATAAGGTTGCAATGTATACTCAATATGCAACAGAATGTTCTCTCCATAATAATACAGTTGTAAGATAGTAAACATGAAACTCACTGCTGAATACTCTTGACTTATTCAAGCTGTATTTTTAGGTTTCTCTGATATCTGATCTGATGATATCAGTAAAAAAAAAACAAGGTTTGTTTTAAGATAATCTGGTGCCTTCAAATCCATCAAATTTGAATCAGGATTCATGAAGATTGGCATTAACTTCAAAGATTTTCAAATGAAGAAATAATACATTTTGTTAAATTTATTGGATACAGAATGACTGTGTTCTTATTACATATATCATAGCTTCTGTTTTTCAGCATTGTACAGTCTGTGGCCCTCAATTGTGGCATATATTGATAACATGGGAGTACAGACAATTGAATGACAATCATTATGGATGTAATTGTTCAACTTTCACACTGTTACACCTACAGAGAAAGATGATGTTGAGGAAATGTTTGTGATGGTGAAAAACCAAGATGGCACCTTCCAGAAGCTGGGTATGATGAGCGTCAACATGGTGGGAACCATCGCTGACATCCGCAAGGAGCTGTCTGTGAATGCGCTACCGCCCAAAGTTCGCGAGAAGCCTTTCATCCTTTTAGACGAACAGCTGAAGGATTTGAACTCTGAGAAGGAGAAAGCCCTGGTAGCCTCGGAGGTCTACGCTGGGGAGTGTGTGTTGATGAGATGGGTGGAAGACAGCAGTAAGTATTAGCTCTTTATTTAATAGTCAATACGCAGCAGTCTATGGCAGCAAGACACACATAGGATTCATTGCTGTGAAAATTAGGAACGGGGGAGGGCCCATTCTTTGTCAGTAAGGGGAGGGCCTATTCTGTGTCGGGAAGGGGTGGGGGGGGCATCAATTTCAACATAAAATTTAGGAGCATTAATGATAACATTTCGTAATGAGACTGATATTGTTAATGCTAGTGCTAGAGCAATTAAATTGTAGGGAAAACAATTTACCCTATCGGCAGTCCATATCCCTGTGGTTCAGACTGGGTCACTGGGACACCCATCACATTTCCTAATATGACGAATATTAGGAAATGTTTTTATTAAAAATAATAATTAAATTTAGAAAAAAAACAGGCTATTTGATAAACTGCGAACCAAATTTGTTTCTAAGCCGTTTTGAATCTTGGGAATTTATGCAACTTTGATGAGATTAATGCTTATAAAAGCTCAAAGAGGCTAGAGAGGAGCGAATTGAATATATCAGGGAAGAGAAAAACCAACTGTCAATGTTTATTTTTTTCTGAACTGCATCCCTATGAACCTCCCAAAGGTGTCACCACTTTGGATTCCCTTACCAGGCCTTACATAAAATATTCCCTAAATTACATATATGCATTTGTATTTGTATATGCATTTCTCTATTTGCTTCCTCTGCAGGTATGAAGAAGATGTGTGTGTGTGGCTTGGTCGGTCAGTTCAACTGCTCCTTGTGTCGTAAACAGAGCTACTGTAGCCCACTCTGCCAGTCCAAGGATTGGCCCAGGCACAGCATGCAGTGTACCATCTACAGTGACAAGTTTTAGTTCTTTCAGTGTCAGCGACTCCTCAACTTCTTAAACTTTTATTTGCGACCAAGGTTTACACCTCTAGCGACATAGATGTATAGAAACCTAGTATAACAATTGTTAGATTTTATTTGATTTTATCAATTTTTTCTGCAAGTGCACTTCCTTTTTCTTCTCATGATCTTTTATTTTGCTTAATTATGACATCACTTTAAGCCAATCAGTTTGAACATACTTTGGTTATTAGTTAACCATTTTGTTGGTTGTTTAACTAAACATAAAATAAATACCATTTTCAATGACTTCATTATAAATTCAACTATAATTTTATTGATCCTGAGTCCATTTGATATTCAAATTGATATTATAAACTTCAATCACGTTAGGGTATGACTGGCAAAGCTCTATTTGTCAAATACAATACATACTCCTGTATCATAGCTGGCAGTTACAACGAGCTGGTTTCAGTTCATCAATTTATTATGAGTTTGTAAAGTTAAATTCGTAGACATTCCATTTTGCTCATTTCTTTTCGTACAGTTAGATTATTATTGCATACTTTCGAAAATTCCAAAAATGTTGTGCTGAATCTGACAATAATTTGTAATTTATTATAGGAGAGCAGCTTCCTATGGTTATTACAAACTAAACATATGTACACTACTGTTTGATGTTCAAACTTGAAACATGAATGTATCACATTCATGTTCAAACATGAATGAATCACCTCCAAAGTATCACCTAAAAGAATCAGTTTTAATAATTTTAATGTAAGTGTGATGGCAGCAACTTTGATAGAGTTCAGAAAGTCAAATGTAGGCCTCGTTAAGGACTTCCATGATTCACTTGTTGATGAAGTTAATCGGCAAACTACTAGTGCTTTCAACCATCCTAGGCCTTATCTCTTTCAATAGAGTTGAGAGCAACGACGCTTCTTCTACCAATATTTTGAAGGGATATTTTTGAGGCGATGTTGATTCTTCTCTGTGTTGAAGTTTTTATAAGTACCCACCAAACTAGCAACTTTATAGTATTTTAATATAGTATTTTAATAGCATTTTGCATGACCACCTTGACTTGTAAACAAAATTGCTTGTACCACTTAGTCTTTTCTTGGAATGGTCTTCTTAAACAATTTAATCATGTCACAATTAGACAGTTTTTGAACAAAGATATGTCACCATGATCTTCTAAGTAATAAACTGAGTGAAAAGCAAAACATAAGCAGTGTCAAAAATGATTTTGTTTCTTTCTTTTGGAGACAGAGGATAGATAAAGTTATGACACTAGTGCTAACAGATGTCAGCAACACAAAAGGAATAGCTATCAAATTCATTTTACTCCTATCATCTCCCCATTGAATGTTGAGCTAGACTAGACTAAACTCTTCGATCAAGATGAACAACAGTATCCTCTCTTTTGTATTTGTGGTCTGCTGAATGAATATGTGTCTCTGTGCAGAGGCTAAAAACTACTACCAACAACAAGATAGCCAAGATATCCCTTACAGCATTTTATATGCAAACCTTAAATGTAACATGTGCATGCATGGTCCTGTTACTGAATATGGTTGCATTCACATTCAAAGTATGAAGCTCATTCAAGCTTTACCTTTACTTTTACAAGGTTTTCAACATTGAACCGATGTCAACCTCCAATAACCTTTGACCTATATGCAAAACAATAGGAGTTTTGTACTATCTAAGGCAGATCCACAGACTGAGTTTGAAGTTCATCCAGGCTTTGCTTTTGAAGTAGAGAAGTTTTAAGTTTTCAGATGATGACCTCAAATGACTACTACAGATAACAACGGGGTTCTTTACTAATATTAACTTTTTAGATAGTTTACATACAAATGGCTCACACACACACATACCATGAACATCACATAGATTCCTATTCCAAGTATGAAGATTAACCATCATGTACGTTTTGATTTAACAAGAGTTTACAAGGCAAGGCTTCACACACAAATACATACACCCTCACACACCAAACACACACCATCACAATGATTCGTTTTGCCTCCGGCAAGGAACCCAAAAAGGATGACAATTTTACTTTGGTGAATACATCCAAATCTCTTTATTTTATATTTATAATTTCTTCCCATGGTTTAAAAGAAAAGCATAAAACAATCAAAAAAGAAAAGAAAATCCGAGAGCCAGCCTCAAGGTTCATTTGAAAATTGAGCAGGGCTTCCAGTTTCATAATAACCAGATGGTAGTGACACCTTTACCTCACCGTTTATCGTTCATCTTTCATGAGTAAAAGTGATCAACATAACACTATGGAGTACTTATCTATAACATGATTGGAAGTTACGACGAATCTTAAGGAATAATAACCAAAACCAATTTCATGATTGTTTCATGACAAGTTCCACATTTAGAGGTCACATGAAGTGATACTTAACATAACCATAATAATCAGATACAGTATATGGTAGTAGTCATACATCATGAAAGTTGATGTCAAATATAAACTGTTTCAGGGCTGGTTTCTTGTTCCCAATCGATCAAACCAGAACTCTTTCATCCAAGACTTTTTTTCACTCAAGCCATAGTTCATTAGAATGTACCTCAGTCCATTGTCTCTCAACAAAAGTGTTCATTGAAGGGTTAAGTCCATTTTCACTCCCACAGTCGTTCAGTTTGAAGTTTTACTAAGTTCTTTTCACTCAAGAGATTGTTCTATTGAGGTCTAATATGGAATGCTAGTTTATTAGATGGAACTATATTAATATACTGTATTATGCATATGGAGATTGCACACACTACAGTCTCCCCGTGCTACTCTACCTTGAATCTTGAAGCTGCTAAATAAAATGCTCTCATGATTCCCATGCAGACTTAATCAGTTAAAATCAACCTCACATATAAAGGTGGTTTATTTCAGTATGCCAGAAATCAGTCACAAATAGGACCAAATTAGGCAATCTCCTGACTGGTTTGATTATCCTTGGTTACTAACTGGACCAGGGCACCCGGCTGTGGTCTTGACACTCCAGACGACCAATTGAAGAGAAGCCTGTATTCAAAAGAAAAAAGAGAACAAAGGTCAACTGGGTATCGATATATGGCCTTCATCCATTGATCCATATATCCATTGATATATGCTGCTATCGCACGCACTACTACTGTATGGCCTTCCAAGCTTACATCCATTGATATATGCTACTATCGCACGCACTACTACTGTATGGCCTTCCAAGCTTACATCCATTGATATATGCTGCTATCGCACGCACTACTACTGTATGGCCTTCCAAGCTTACATCCATTGATATATGCTGCTATCGCACGCACTACTACTGTATGGCCTTCCAAGCTTACATCCATTGATATATGCTACTTTCCCACACACTGTTACTGTATGGCCTTCCAAGCTTACATCCATTGATATATGCTACTTTCCCACACACTGTTACTGTATGGCCTTCCAAGCTTACATCCATTGATATATGCTACTTTCGCACGCACTACTACTGTATGGCCTTCCAAGCTTACATCCATTGATATATGCTGCTATCGCACGCACTACTACTGTATGGCCTTCCAAGCTTACATCCATTGATATATGCTACTTTCCCACACACTGTTACTGTATGACCTTTCAAGCTTACATCTAATAATATATACTATTATACAACACCTAATTGTATTCTGGTCATTTGATTGGTCAATTGCTCGTTGATTGCATGCAAAATCCGCTCTATTCCACTCTACGAAATAGAACCATGGGTTATGCTTTT
>JAIPMN010005318.1:7222-17286 GCA_020650975.1 Apostichopus californicus
AGCATAGGAAGCATCTACTCTATGTAGAAACCCAACATAGAAAGCAACTACTCTATGTAGAAACCCAACATAGAAAGCATCTACTCTATGTAGAAACCCAGCATAGGAAACATCTACTCTATGTAGAAACCCAACATAGAAAGCAACTACTCTATGTAGAAACCCAACATAGAAAGCATCTACTCTATGTAGAAACCCAACATAGAAAGCATCTACTCTATGTAGAAACCCAACATAGAAAGCATCTACTCTATGTAGAAACCCAGCATAGGAAGCATCTACTCTATGTAGAAACCCAACATAGAAAGCAACTACTCTATGTAGAAACCCAACATAGAAAGCATCTACTCTATGTAGAAACCCAGCATAGGAAGCATCTACTCTATGTAGAAACCCAACATAGAAAGCAACTACTCTATGTAGAAATCCAACATAGAAAGCATCTACTCTATGTAGAAACCCAGCATAGGAAGCATCTACTCTATGTAGAAACCCAACATAGAAAGCAACTACTCTATGTAGAAACCCAACATAGAAAGCATCTACTCTATGTAGAAACCCAGCATAGGAAGCATCTACTCTATGTAGAAACCCAACATAGAAAGCATCTACTCTATGTAGAAATCCAACATAGAAAGCATCTACTCTATGTAGAAACCCAACATAGAAAGCAACTACTCTATGTAGAAATCCAACATAGAAATCATCTACTCTATGTAGAAACCCAACATAGAAAGCATCTACTCTATGTAAAAACCCAGCATAGAAAGCAACTACTCTATGTAGAAACCCAGCATAGGAAGCATCTACTCTATGTAGAAACCCAACATAGAAAGCAACTACTCTATGTAAAAACCCAGCATAGGAAGCATCTACTCTATGTGGTTTACTCTTTGAGCTATGACATCAGTAACATAATGCTATCTGTCACCTTTAGGTAATATCTTAACAGACTTAACGTACAAAGCTAGAAGGTGGATTAGGTCCATTTATTTAATGTATTATCTTCAATTGATAGTCACAGATTCCATAGGCCTTGCATAAAACCCTGGTCTTCCACAGCCTCCAGCACTATAGGCCTCCTACTTCATAGTTCATCTTGTCGGCCAAAACCGCCCACTGAGTTACTTTTGTAGCAATATAAGAAAATACAAGTATCAGGAATTGGTTTGGCATGGGTGAAATATTTAGATGGATGGCATGACATTGTTATTGCTCTTCATATTTAATTTGGGATATAGTTTACACCGTTTGATAGAGGTAGTAGTATGCTGATGTAGAACGACATGACTTATAACTGCGAGCATTTTCGCCTTACATATGCTTATACACTATAGGATATGAAACTTTTCACTTTCTTGTTTTTCTTTCATATTTTCACTGCAATTTTTTCACTCAAATGCATATTTTGTATCATATGTTTAAGATTATGTCATTCCCTCCTGATCAGATTGACTAGAAAGAATATACATATAGTGGCCATTTGGAGTACCGTTCGTGGATTTAATTGTTTTGTGAATACTTAACGTTACACACGTCATGAAACACATTCTAATCCCCATACTGATATCTCATCGCCACACTGCTTTGTCCAAATTATCCGTATAGCTTTGTCCATCCCTTTCATTCAGTACAGCGATGTCCCTTCCGCTCAATCATTTTAGATTTGTCCATCCCGTATACTTCAAAAAGTTTGATGAATCCCACTATAACTCCATACAGCTACGGTATGTCCGTAAAACCCTCTCCATTCAGATTTATCCATCCTACTTACTACATGCAGAAGTAATTACTTCAATTATGATGTAATTAGCGGCTCATTAAAATTCTTTCGTTCGCTGTATTTTACAGTTGAAACATGAAATGTTGTATCTTCACACCGGCATTATACACTCCGCCCCATTTCTTGTAACTCTGTAAGTTTAATACAAACCGTGCACGCATTATGAAAGATAGTGCTCGAATAATTTAGAAAACATTTAAACTCGCTTCTAGATTCATTACTTGTAACCTTGCTTTCACTTAAAAGTTGATATCTTCACCTAATTTTTTTTCGCTCGAGAAGAATAATACTTTAAGAGCTAGAACAAGGAAAGCCTGAATTGTTGGTTGGCTTGTCGCTTCTTACCTAACAACACATTATGAAGGCTTCCCATGGGAGCATTGCGACTGATGAATTAGTAGTGCGTGGGGTCATGGAAACCTTGTGATCTTGAGTAAAATTTGAAGGTTTTCATTTCACAGCTTTTTACATGAAATATGATAACCAGATATTAGTATGCAATAAACTACTTTAAAATACTTAAATAACGCAACGTCAACAGATCAACTTGCTGTATAATGATTGTGCGTACTAAAATACTAGAGAGCTATGTGTAATTTTTGTTAAAACAATAAAAGGAAATTATTGTGCATCAACTTGAAAGGGATTGCAATTAATCAGAGTTTGAATAATGTCCGATTAAAAGATCTACCCCTTCAAGTATGATTCTAGTTTTCTAGTTTCAGTTTCAATGAAACAAATTTAAAATGAGGAAAATTAGGAAAGAAAGCTGAAGAGGTAGATAGTCCAAATGTGATGTAGATTATCTATAGGCCTATGCTTCTTTAAACAATTGAAAAGAGCTTGTAAATAAATAAAACCCACAAATTGTTTGCTGTTCTGA
Organism: Apostichopus californicus; assembly: GCA_020650975.1. Classification (NCBI taxonomy): domain Eukaryota; kingdom Metazoa; phylum Echinodermata; class Holothuroidea; order Aspidochirotida; family Stichopodidae; genus Apostichopus; species Apostichopus californicus. Next base: position 9,889 of record JAIPMN010005318.1, read on the forward strand.
CATAGATGCGCTGAATTTGAAATATAAATGTTCCACTACTTCATCTTCGTAGTACTTGTTATTGTTACTGTTGCGGTTCATCTTGTCCGAAATATTTGAGATCTTAGTTTGTAAAATGTGTGTAAATTGACTCATTGAGTGGTGAAGGTTGACATCAAGGGTGTTTTCTCGCCGGTGCACTGATACCACAATTACTATTCTAGATATTCTACAATGTTATTTAGTGTTATAGAATCAACGTCATGTCTAGAAAAAGAGCTAATCAGGCAAGTTGTCTTTCGTCGGGTTTGGAGCTTTAAAATACAGAACTTAGGTCTGATTAAGAGCAACCCGTTTTGAAAGGGGGGGGGGGGGGAGAGAGAACAAAATTTAGGCTTTGGGTAAACCGTTCATTCAGTGCCATCTTGAGACAGAATTCCTGTATCTGATAAGATCTGTAATTGTTGCAACCTATTGACTTAACAAGGTTGATGTGAGATTATGCTATGATCAAACTTACCGGAGAATTAAACAGGACAAGTTTCGGTTGAGGTAAGGAAATCTGTCAGTACGATTACGGATATCTGTTAGGATATCTGTCATTACACATGGGAATGTAAGACTAGGTTCTCTGTCGTTAGGTCCTTGTTATACGGAAAGGGCGAGTAGTCTCTTGTGAGACTCGTTAGACACAGAGTCATTAAAGCAGGAATTGTTAGTCCAGAAGGCGCCAAACGGGATGAATAGATATTCCAGGGTTGATAGATCCACCTGGCCCCACGCAGACTATCAATCACTACTAACGGAGAGTTGAAAGCACTTCACCGATAAATGTTCAAGTTTCTCCCAGAGAACTAGAAACTTCTTGGTTCCTCTTCCCTATCCATCGGCATCGTTTTGGCAACTGATTACAATCTTATTGATCAAAACAACCAACATGGCGGGCCTATTTCTATAGTCTGATTGTTCAAATGAAACGTCCAATGATCTCCGGATAATGGAATATATTAATTGTACCTGCTGTTACCAATGCCGTCACTCCAATACATAATATATAAGTACAAGCTTCAATAACATCTATATCAGCTTCCTTTCGATTCCACATCTTTCAAACTAGATGCTTATTCAACAATATTTAGAAGGCATGAAATAGTATGAAATTCTGCATACATGCATAACTGGAGTAAATGTGTAACTTTCCACCGAACAACTTTCTTCAATTGCTGTGTCTAGCAAAAATACAATAGCCGATCATTTTTTTCAATGACGAAGTCTAATTTTCTGAAAATTCCAAACTGCATTTAACATGTGATTAATATTAAAATAAATGACCAATATATGTTTAAGAGTCACGTTAAATTATTGTTTACGAGAGAGTTAAAGTTCGAGTGTCTAATCAATTACAGTATTTTAGGTAATACTCGGCAGCTATAGTAAAAATGCAGACGATCTCAAAAAGCTGCTTTAAGTCACATATATATAGCCATATTTCGTAACTTTTGAGACAATATTGAAGCATTTTTGACTGTTTTAGTTGTACTAAATTCATTTTATATATCAATGCACTTTACACTATGCACACCGAGAAGTAAACGTGCATGTATGGTTGCGCCCCTCGTTGAAGGTAAATCTAATATCGCTCATTCCAGTACCGTATGATGGTACGGATGGAATAAACGACATGTCATTTTCATCGATTTTCCGAAGGAGACGCCTCCTCGTGAAAGATTCCAAGAAAAACTTTCCAATATGGTTCTAAAGTTTTCTCCTTTATCGATTATAATCTTCAGGAGGAATGAAATAATGTGTCTGTGAAATTAAATGATGATTCCAGTCTTTTTATACCTATTGAAAAAATGTTGCTGCAAACAGCATTGAGATAAAGCATATTTGCAGCTAATAAAACTTTGCCAGTTTAAACTTTTTGAACATTTGATTTAAATTATTGCCTTCGATGGTGTTATTTTCATGTGTGATTCCAAATTGTCTGCATGATGGTCAATGGGTTTTAGAATCTTCTCTTCCGCAGTTGATTGCACTTCTTTTAGTGGTCATGGCCCACTTCCTCAATGAGTGACTTGCAATCCCGCTAGGCTGACTGTGGAGAGATGCAATAAACAGCTAGTCGAAATAAGCAGTAATTAGTACCTTCACCGCGTTTCTTGACCTTATTTGTACTTTACAACATATTCGCTGCCACCCTATAAAAGACATATTCGAACAGAAAGCCAGTGAAGTAATGGTAACCATTATAACACAGATCTTACACAAATTCTAAAAACAAAACCTGTAATGATAATTTAACATATAGCTTTGGAGCTAATCCTTCGACAAATATCAAATGTATAGGTTTAGCTACACGCATTCTAGATATTCCGCCTACCGTAAGCTTATAATTTTACTTCGAGATACCACGTAACCCCCACCCCCGCCCCCACGCACACATACACGCGCGCACACGCGCGCGCGCTTCGTGTCTGACCGCACTATAAGGTAGATTTGAAAGGTACAATACTTTGGTCGAAATATCTGCATTTCAGTGAGAGATCTTGTACTGTCGCGATATCGAGGAAGGTTGCCCCATCAGCTAAACTTGCATAACGGCATACGAGTTTGTTTGAGTTTCCTTCAACAATGTGAATCCTGTCAACATTGTGGCGACATTTAAAGAGTCAAATTATACTTGTGCGAAACTATAGCGTTTCCTTAGTTTTATAACACCTGACAGTACTACAATCTACTATGGCATTTCTCTACACTCTGCGAAGAACCAATTTCATTTTCTGCCATTTTGGCGACTAGACTCTAGAGGACTGTGGGTGTTGATGTGCAATACTTTTTTTCTAAGGATCCGCTACGTAATACGCAATTACTGGTCTTATTTATCACACGGTTTAAGGCTTGGTCAATGAAGGGTGTGGGACTTAATTTAACTTGCTGTGTTAATCCTAGCAAATGGTTCCACTGAGTAAACAACATTGTACTCGATCGGACACGATTGGTTGCAAAGTCACGTGTCCATGACACACTTAACAAGTCATGGTGTGTGTCTTTTAATATTTGACATAACAGTAATTCATTTCATGGACTGCTCCCATGTGTTGGCTCAGTGGAATCCAGTATAACTCAAGAATTTGTACAATTCACAGAGCGTTTTCAAGCTGTTTCATTTTGTTAAGGATATTAAATAAAGAAATGATTCAGAGAAATACTGACAAAGTATATCAATAAGATCAAGAAAACGCAGATAATTTCATGCCTCAGATATCAAGACTACAAGTATTAAATCCTTGCAGAGGCAAACAGTATATACCATATGACCCGTGCTTGCAGTTAAAATGTACTTTCATTTCGAAATTCACCCTTTAGGCCTACTTGTTTTTGTTTGTTTGTTGTCGTTATAAAAGTGCGTTAAAATACGTACCACACAAGTAAAGTTTATGTATGGCTAGAAATCTGGGCAATCGTTCATGTTCATGTCCATATACAAGCCTTTTTAGGGGATGGGGTGGGGTGGGTGGGGGGGGGGGGTCAATTTCAAATTTAGGACTGGCGGCCTTGGGATGTCAGTCTTCTCTTTGAGTATATATTGAATAAATAGGGCTGTTTAAATGTGATATGGTGCGGGGTTTTTTTGTGGGGGGGGGGGAGAACTTACTTCCCTCCAACAAATTTCAGTACGTCAATACATAGACCTACAAACATCTTCAATAATTTGGTTAGCAATTATTGACACAACAAACATCATATAATAAACACCATTCGTTCGAATTCCACTGCAACCAACAGCTCTTGTACCGGCATTTATCTAATTTTTTTAATTTTCTTATTTGTGTCCTGTTCTATACACTTCAATTTGTTGATATGTTTTTGTTTTTCTTCCATCTCTCACCAAATTTACAATCGTAATTTCTTTCAGATCTCCTTTTGCTGTGAGACTTATAGTTGTTTCGTCAGTTACACTGTATTTCCTTGATAATATTTGTTATTAACATGAAAAAATACCGTTTTACTCTTTTACTGTGATTCTGATAATAATATTGAGGGCTCTAATGTTAATGGAACGCCAGACGTCATATTTCGTTCCAACTCGAAGGTCGAATAATCTGAATTATAAAGTAACATTACATCTCTGAGCAGACAAACAGACTATATTGTTAACGATATTACCGGATGTGTCACTCGAGACATGCTATTTCCCAGCAGCATAATAAAGACTCCTATACTATATTGCGTGTAGTCTTTATCTCAAGTCTTTGTCTTCTTTTTCTCTTTCAAAATGTTACCAACAAACAAAGTCGTCACTATTTCAAACAACTTATACGTAAATTCGTACAGCTATAAGGTTTTCAGGATTCATCAAAACTGTATATTGAAATTTGTCAGATTCTCTTGGTACCATATTTGACAAAAAGACTATATGTACCGAGACAAAGATCAATATTATATACTTTAGTGCATCAAAATCGCACCAGAAATGGTTAAAATTAGGAATTAACATGATAGGTTTGTAAATCAAACAACATGTTACCAGTTACGTCACATATCTGCTTGGCACTTTAAATGTACCTGCATACATACTGGGATAGACTACAATACACTCGTAAGCAGTCACGAAGTGGTTGTGATCATCCATTGGTTTGATTTAAAGGTAAACCAATAATACTTCTAAATATCACATAGGATGTGGCATGGTCACAACCGGGTATCGATTTGCAAACCAGAATACAGCTTTAACAAGTCTTGGTTGTTTCTTCATATCGACTTGGCATGTACTTTCATATGTTTATATTAAGCTCCGTGTTTTGCTCACCCTTACCTATTGAACAGGGTTTGGGCGTAATTTTTAGTTTAAACGGAATTGTATTATTCTTATAGGATAGGAAATTTTTCCTAAATGCACATTTGTTCTTGAGAGAATTGGGACTGATTTTTAGTACACATGTATATAGGCCTATACACATACTATATTACCTATAGGCCTATACACATACTTTATTACCCATAGGCCTATACACATACTTTATTACCTATAGGCCTATACACATACTATATTACCTATAGGCCTATACACATACTATATTACCTATAGGCCTATACACATACTATATTACCTATAGGCCTATACACATACTATATTACCTTTAGGCCATACACATACTATATTACCTATAGGCCTATACACATACTTTATTACCCATAGGCCTATACACATTCTATATTACCTATAGGCCTATACACATACTATATTACCATATGCAAATGCGTTCCTGATTGGTTACAGTGTACATAAAGGATACTGAATGTATCTCATAAGTTCATAATCCTTGCAAAGTACATTTCTCACGCATAAAAATATGAAATCACTTTATCTAAAGCGAAAATGTAAATCGTGATTGAATTGTGCAGACGTTATATTCCTGTGGGTATCATTGCCCTATTTAAACATCTGACGACGATTTCTTCAGTACAATCGGTCAACCAAGCTTGATATTTTGAAATAATCGGCATGCCATGCTGGGGCAAATTGAGTTCCACGCCAACAGGTTACGTATCCTTTCTATTGATGATATACAGTTCAAAAGCATGTGTAAACTGTCGAATGTCCAGAAACATCTTATATTTAAATATGATAAAATTCCAAGACTGGTATAATTTCGAATGTTATTCATGTTGACGCATCATTAATAAAAGGATGTAATTTCTCGCACGGTTGCTTGTAATGGCCTATATGTTGTTGCTTTTGGACTGAAACAGACTGTGTAAGGAGATACTGTGGTCGTTGCTAGAGTAACCAAGTAAGTCACTCATTGCTTCAAGATTACTGTGCGAACAGTTATAGGTCTCAAGTATTATTGACCAAGGAAACACGTGATATTATTTATGAATGTCCATGACTGCATATGGAATTATGGTTAAATATTGTTTCATCTGTTTTGAAAGATAAATATTTACCCCGTGAATGATATACCGATGGACTTGCTGTATAGAAGCCAAGCCTAGATCAAATATAAACAATGTTGATAATATTGTTGTTATTATTATCTCTGAATTTTAAGTCTGGACAATAGTAACCGGTAAAATGACTTGAAACTGATGACATGGTGTATTGGTATAAAGAAATCCCATCATATGAACCTCTTCAGAATGATTCTCTGATTTTAGATACCATTCATTTTGTGCCTACTTTGTGACAAAGCAACGAGAAATACTTAACATATCACGCCTCTGTAGAGGAAGAATTTGCAAAACTCTCTTAATCTAGCCTACTTTTATATTGCATCAACATAAAACGATCAAGTTCACATTCTTTTAATTTTCGTTCACTTACTAGATTAACAGCCAATTTGCAACGAGAACGCTTCTATTGTGAAGTCATATACTGATTTAGTTAAAACCACACCCCTCAATAAACTTAGAATTTTGAGAAAACTTAAAGAAAGAAGATTCTTAATTATTGGACACTTTCTTAACTGTAAGTTTACTGTATTAGGCTTTTACATATTATAGCCATGTACGGTAATCATTAAGTTATGAACATTATGTTTGCATCATATTAACATTGAAAACACAATGCCGAAATATACTGTACTTTATGATATATCGTATACTTATTCAACATATTCTCTCCCTGAATTTATGTGTCACATTGGGATGTTATCTCTGTCTTATGTTGTAGCCCCGAAATACATGGTACAACATATTTTGATCAAAAATTCCATTTCATAACATCTAATTTCTGTAAATGATATAGATATTTTTGTGGTTCACCATAATACTATTACTGTCGATTTAATAAAGATTTTAAATCCCAAGGCGTCTTCCTGTCTTTGTATATACTTTTCACTTTTAAAGCCAGCGAATTTCGTATTTACGATTCTGTCGAGATGGCAAATTGAACTGCTACGGTAAAATTATTCATATACTCTACATGATATGCTAATACCATTCCATTGTACCTAACAACGTATGTATAAAATAAAAATCTCAACACGGTCGTATACTAAAATTGTCAATCTATCCACATTTTGCTGTTGAATTCAATATTATATATAAGAATCGTCCCGCTTTTAACGCGGCATGACTCAAACTTTCACTAAAAATATTCTTTCAAAAGGCATGCAGGGATTCACTGTTAAATAAATTCACCAAACCTGCAGGGTGACGAAAAAACAGCATGAGTCTAAAGAAAATGTGATAAAATCTCGAATACACCGACAAACACAACACCTGAGATTTAATAGGAGATTCAGAAAAGAATCCTTTTTTTAAACATTCTTTTGACAAGTCACAATTTGTGATATTTAAGAAGGGATTCGAGTGTAGCAAGCTCTCAGATTCAATCGGGTTTAAGCTTTCAATATTTTGTATAAGCTGATGCATTTTGGCCATATAACTCTTATTTAAAGCTTACAGTGT
>JAIPMN010005319.1:594-12663 GCA_020650975.1 Apostichopus californicus
ACCCTACAACTACCTATTACGATTGGGTCTTGCTTGTTCAAAAGTGACTGTTGTGTTTAAGAGTTCTCACATTCGTAATCTTACAACAAAAGTGACTGTTGTGTTTAAGAGTTCTCACATTCGTAATCCTACAACTACCTGTTACGATTGGGTCTTGCTAGATCAAAAGTGACTGTTGTTGTGTTAATGAGTTCTCACATTCGTAATCCTACAACTACCTATTACGACTGGGTCTTGCAGTTCAAAAGTGACTTTTGTTGTACTAACGAGTTCACATTCGTAATCCTATAAAGTCTGTTGCCAGGTACTTCAACATTTGCAATAAAAAAAAAATTATATAGATAAGAAAGGTTGCAATTAAAAGCACAAACATAAACAGGACAAATCTTTGGTGGCATAAAACCTCCATCAGAATGTATATTTAATTGTTAATATTTGGAAATATAATAATGACAAAAGGAGCCCAGAAAGTAAATAACAATAAAACAGGTTATTTTCCAACCCCATATGCACCCCAATCTTCTGCTAACCTCTTCCCCCTCTTTCTTAACACTTCATATGTGTGTCTTAGTGCATGAAAAAAACATTTTACCTTTGATATCCCTTTTAAGTTTCTTGATGGCTTTATCAATATCTTCAAATTTGAGATGGCAAGCTTGGTCAATCTTCCTTGTCTCTGGAAGAGGAAAATGGGACTTCTCTGCATCCAGATTCTAATAATTAAAAAACAGAAATAGCAAAAAGAAATTCATAATAGTATTTACCTTTGGGTAAATGTAAATGTAACAAAATTAAACAATTTTGATATTTACTGAAGAGACAAATTTAACTTTCTTTGAGTTTTCTCATGTCCATTAATTTCAACAAAGCTCTGCACATTACATTACTTAATTATACCTTTTACATCACTCACTCCACTCATTGCAAGTTACTAGTATAATGTCCCACAGTAATTAAACAAAGGACCAGAATTTTTAATGCAAATCAGTCTATTTTCTTTGCAAGCCTTAATAATTCAATTCAATAAAATAATAGAAAAATGGAACGTGTAAGAGAATGCAGAAAAAATATGAACTTTGTCACTGAATTGAAAGGAAACCAGAGAGGAAGTTTCAAAGAAACTTATAAACAAAGTTTCTAAGTGGCTACTTAAGAAATCCAAAGGAGAAAGAATAAAAAAGGGGTGGGAGGAGGTGGGGGTGTGTGTAAGGAACAAAGAAAGAAAGATAATCCAATCAAAGCAAGGAACCAAACATAATAAAAGAACATTCCTAGCTGTTATTAGTATGCAAACATCTCAGGTTTTTCTTGAAAGATTTTATATTTTGTTGTCCTTTGTTAATATTTTGAAAGTAATTGTTAATATTTCTATCCAACTGGCTACAGACCCTCATATTGCTTTTTGCAGCATACGTTCCACAGTGAGTCAGATGGTTGTGGATATCATTAGAAGAACCAGCATAAAGAAATAATGGTGGTATGGTTACAGACTGGAATGATACCCCTTCAAGACAATTGTCTCTTAAGCAAGAATGTCACACATTCGTGAGAAACATGTTTGAGAATGAAAATGACACAACTGTGTGTTAAAAACGTGTAACGCATTCCATTTCTGAATATAAAACACGCACAAATCGTATGCCTTTCTTAAACAGCCTAAATTATACTTTTCAGTTTTGATATATACATTCCCAACAATCACAATATTATATCTTCTCCCCAGGAATTACCCCTTTTTGCAAGAATGCGCAATTTTCAATTCTTTAAAACAATTCTCACCTCTTCAATCTGTCTGATGTATGTAAAGATGACAAACTGCAGAAGACTAACGCTGTTATCCTATTGAAGATAAACAGTATAAAATCAATTATGCATAACATTTTCTTCTTTCTTAAAAAAAAAAACCCTCCTCTATGTTACAACAATAACTTCATAAGGACTGTCCAATATCGCTGTATCCCAAATTTGTATTATCATAGAGATTTCACAAGATCTCATGATTTTAACTCAGAAATGAATAAAACCATAAGGCTATACCCTTAGAAAAATGTTCAACTTGATGCAAAGAAACAAGGCAAGAGTGAAGGAAAAAATAGCAAGAGTGAAGAAAAACTGTTATTTAACGGCTCATCTTACTACAAAAAGTGTTTGGTGTTTCATTCTATACACTTATATAACATGAAAGAACTTTGTAAGCCTATGGTGCATGTCACTGCTGCCATGTCACATACCCCTTCCTGCACCTCATTTCTTACCCCTGGAACTTTTTTTTTCTTTTTACTTCCCTAGGGGTTGTGGCAAGACAGATTTATTATAGTCATATCATTGTCCACCATTACCAAAGTAGACCTAGATAAATATGCAATAACCTATTCCGCTGTGAAGCAGTAAACTTACTAAAAATGACCTGGTCTGTATCTATGTACCCTCAGCTACTTGTAAAAAACCCAGGAGATTCCCAAATCTTAACAGTCTGTGGATCTCTCTGGGTCAACCGTGGGAATTAAACTGCTAAACAAAACGGGAGGTAAATCTTGCAAAACTCCAGTCTAATTGCCAAACAACATGCAGGTTTATGACTTTTTTCTTTTTTCCATTTATATATTCATCTTGATAACTTCAGAGAGTAACTACTTACTGCACTTTTGACATCTTTGAGTTTTGCAAGAATCTCTAAACCAAAGCCATCTGCTTGACCTCTTGTTCTGTTCCCTTCAGTTGACCAATAGGAATAATGAGAAAACGACAAACCGTGAAGAATTTACATAAACCGGGGGAAATTGGGTTGTACTAAACTATTTACATCCCTAGCATACTTGGAAAAAAAAAATATTACAATGGGGGAATACTACATACATGTGAAAACATATGGACTTCTTGATTTGGTTATCAAATCATAGAAACAATTTTTTTTCTTTTGAGAGGCGAGGGGTGAGGGGAATGGGTGAAATATGTTTTATTTTAAACGAAGCCTTCTTAAAAAATAGATATTGCCAATCGGAATCATACTCCTTAGATGGAATGGGTAATAAAGTCAGTAAGGGATTATCTTAAGAGAGAAAAGCTTTTAGTGCATTGGGTGTGAGGCACAGTCGGTGTCACTTCAAAAATTCATGCCGTCACCCTAGCAACAGTGTCTTTGAAGCATTTGGTGTCATTTCATTACCAAAGTTATATAACCATAGCTCTTCTGTTCAAATCTCACAGACTCACACAAGTAACTGCTTCACTGTTCTGCAAATTCCTAGCAAGCAATTCCTCTCTACTCAATTGCTGTAATCAGCTGATAATTAAACTGAATCACTTAATGACAATAATAACATCTTTAACCCTCAATATTAGTATCATATGCAAATTAAAGCTATGGCAAGGTTCACATGCTGTCTATGGGTAGTAGGCCAAGGTTAACTGTTCATATTTGTCATACACTGTCACACGTTTCTTGGATGTGTTACACATGTCTGTTGTAACTAAATTGCAAGAAGCCATATTTTGGCTTTACTCAAGACGATATATTTCCAACACAGCCAGCTGGATTAAAGGCATTGAAGTCTCCCCCCAAACCGCGTGCGGCCATCTGAAAAAGTTAACTTTCTGTTGCTTGCAAGTGACGTTTTGTTCGTGTCGCTACAAAATGAAGACAGTAATGAAACGTGGTACCTTGTTATCTTAAGCTGGATTTGAGATGTCCATCGCTGTATCGTTTATACACTGTGTTGTGGGTATTGACCGCAGCTGTATGTACTGATGGTACACTAGTCTCTAATTACCGACGGTAGCAAGTTGTGTGTTTATTTTCTGGGATCAATGGTGGTGTCTATTACACTTCTGTTAAACCTCATTCAAAACTAGGTCAGATTACCGGCATTAGACGTTTCTTTTTGCGCGAGTCTTCACACCCTTTAAGTCATTATTGGTTTGCAAAGCACCTGGCAGTTATGAGCTGATATAACAGCCTAATTTGAGGGGATTAAATGAAAGAGATAATCTGTCACTTTACCTCCGTTCATGTAGTTTCCGAATGCAAGAACTATGGAGAAAATTTTCTTCAGTCCTTCGCCATTGTGTAGAATCTGCAGGACAGAAAAGAGCATGGAGAAAACCGATACAATGTTATATAATATCGTAAGGGGAAACAGTATGGCTAGATGGGGGTGGGGGGAGGGGCTAGTAGCCAACGTGTACAATAGATTCCGCTCCCTTAACCTTCCCAATCGTAGTTCATGATGAGAATGTTAGTAATGTTTATCCAATCTAATTACTCTACCAAATGTTTTGGTTTTAAAAAGTTGATATAAACAAGAGAAGATTGTGACACTAAATAAAATAAACTTGTCATTAATTGTAAACAATTTGGGGCTATAAAAGTCTTATCATTGTATATTTTAGTTTATGTTACTTTTGACAGAATGATCTAATGCCATGCCTATTAGACTAGACATGCCAGCCACATAATTTAAATAAACTGATTTACTTCTGCTCTTGCAAGGTGAACTTCTCAAGAGAAATCAAATCATTTTAAAAAGATTCAACCAGTTTTGACGGGGAACAATTTCTCTGATGACAGTGGTGGCTGGCTGGCTGGCATCAATTATGGTGCCCAGTGAGATATGGGACAAGAAAAATGTATTTTTCAGTAACATGACAGCTTCTTATTATTAAAGCTGCACACAGTCAAACCTTTTGGTGATAAAACCAACATGGATGCATGTTATGGTTAGGTATGGGTAAGAAATGAGTCAGGGCTTCCACATACCAGAAAAATGATTGAAACGAATTGTTCATGACAAACAATGTGAAAATATTGAAAAGACAAATACTCCACACTCATAGTTGAAACCCACATTTCAATATCTTGCCCCTAACTTGAGATATGGTAGTTTGAATGTAACCTATTGTGACTGGCTTAAACCTTCAACTGTACTCCAGGAAGCTGAATTAAGGTAAGGAGGTCTGTGATAATCATCTGGGCAGATGCTCTTCAAAAGCTTTTAAAAAGCTATCATAATTTGTCTTGTTGATTTATCCTTGAAACCTGATACATTAGGAATATTTGCTTAGCTGTCAAAGTTCTCTGTATGTACATAGAATTTCATCAAAATGTTAACTTTTACTGTAGTTATAGGCTCAACTTCCTGTTTGACCCCTGTTAGAGAGCCGACCGTATATAGGCCATGGACTGTATAGAAAGTTCTTCATGTGCGCAGATTACAGCGGTCTCGTGTAAGGCTACCTATCAGAATTCTCAGACGGCCAAGTACCTAATCCCATATCCTTTTTGTGAAATATTCAAAGGCCTGACAAGCAGCTTTTACTACACCAGCCCGGAAAGCTTTACTCCACATCGGTATGTTTTTTTTTTTCTCAGGCTCTCTCAAAATTGCCTCCCCTTTGGTACCACCTAATTTGCATAAAATTCGGCACAAATGCCTCACACTCTATATCTATACACTTTGCATACCAGTGCATACCTTTAGGTTACTGTTACTGGTCAGTAGACAGAACAATACATGAATACCATAACACCTACAGGCCATGGCCTTAAACAATACATACATATGTAAAACAAGTCACTGTGTGACACTACTAACTTCCATAATGTCCTGCAGGCCATGGCCTTAAACAATACATACATAGGTAAAACAAGTCACTGTGTGACACTACTAACTTCCATAATGTCCTGCAGGCCATGGCCTTAAACAATACATACATACGTAAAACAAGTCACTGTGTAACACTACTAACTTCCATAATATTCTGCAGGCCATGGCCTTAAACAATACATACATAGGTAAAACAAGTCACTGTGTGACACTACTAACTTCCATAATGTCCTGCAGGCCATGGCCTTAAACAATACATACATACGTAAAACAAGTCACTGTGTAACACTACTAACTTCCATAATGTCCTGCAGGCCATGGCCTTAAACAACACATACATAGGTCAAACAAGTCACTGTGTGACACTACTAACTTCCATAATGTCCTGCAGGCCATGGCCTTAAACAATACATACATACGTAAAACAAGTCACTGTGTAACACTACTAACTTCCATAATGTCCTGCAGGCCATGGCCTTAAACAACACATACATAGGTCAAAAAAGTCACTGTGTGACACTACTAACTTCCATAATGTCCTGCAGGAGGCCATGGCCTTAAACAATACATACATAGGTAAAACAAGTCACTGTGTGACACTACTAACTTCCATAATGTCCTACAGGCCATGGCCTTAAACAACACATACATAGGTAAAACAAGTCACTGTGTGACACTACTAACTTCCATAATGTCCTGCAGGAGGCCTTGGCCTTAAACAATACATACATAGGTAAAACAAGTCACTGTGTGACACTACTAACTTCCATAATGTCCTGCAGGCCATGGCCTTAAACAATACATACATACGTAAAACAAGTCACTGTCTGACACTACTAACTTCCATAATGTCCTGCAGGCCATGGCCTTAAACAACACATACATAGGTCAAACAAGTCACTGTCTGACACTACTAACTTCCATAATGTCCTGCAGGCCATGGTCTTAAACAATACATACATAGGTCAAACAAGTCACTGTGTGACACTACTAACTTCCATAATGTCCTGCAGGCCATGGCCTTAAACAACACATACATAGGTCAAACAAGTCACTGTGTGACACTACTAACTTCCATAATGTCCTGCAGGCCATGGCCTTAAACAATACATACATACGTAAAACAAGTCACTGTGTGACACTACTAACTTCCATAATGTCCTGCAGGCCATGGCCTTAAACAACACATACATAGGTAAAACAAGTCACTGTGTGACACTACTAACTTCCATAATGTCCTGCAGGCCATGGCCTTAAACAACACATACATAGGTAAAACAAGTCACTGTGTGACACTACTAACTTCCATAATGTCCTGCAGGCCATGGCCTTAAACAATACATACATAGGTAAAACAAGTCACTGTGTGACACTACTAACTTCCATAATGTCCTGCAGGCCATGGCCTTAAACAATACATACATACGTAAAACAAGTCACTGTGTGACACTACTAACTTCCATAATGTCCTGCAGGCCATGGCCTTAAACAATACATACATAGGTAAAACAAGTCACTGTGTGACACTACTAACTTCCATAATGTTCTGCAGGCCATGGCCTTAAACAATACATACATAGGTAAAACAAGTCACTGTGTGACACTACTAACTTCCATAATGTCCTGCAGGCCATGGCCTTAAACAATACATACATACGTAAATCAAGTCACTGTGTGACACTACTAACTTCCATAATGTCCTGCAGGCCATGGCCTTAAACAATACATACATAGGTCAAACAAGTCACTGTGTGACACTACTAACTTCCATAATGTCCTGCAGGCCATGGCCTTAAACAACACATACATAGGTCAAACAAGTCACTGTGTGACACTACTAACTTCCATAATGTCCTACAGGCCATGGCCTTAAACAACACATACATAGGTAAAACAAGTCACTGTTCGACACAACTAACTTCCATAATGTCCTACAGGCCATGGCCTTAAACAACACATACATAGGTAAAACAAGTCACTGTGTGACACTACTAACTTCCATAGTGTCCTGCAGGAGGCCATGGCCTTAAACAATACATACATAGGTAAAACAAGTCACTGTGTGACACTACTAACTTCCATAATGTCCTGCAGGCCATGGCCTTAAACAATACATACATAGGTAAAACAAGTCACTGTGTGACACTACTAACTTCCATAATGTCCTGCAGGATGTTGATTCTACACGTTATCTCCAACATCTGCTCTTCATTTGTTGACTGGTAGGTGATGCAGAAGACTCGGTTCGCAAATTCAGGAATCTGCGATACCTCGTGAAGGAATCTACCGAGAAGAAAACAGATCGCACGATGTCATAACACTGCCAAAGTGAGTGCAATCAAGGTTGAACGTGGAAGCCACTCTTTTTCTTTTGATAGACACATGAAATCGATATTTGTGTATAAATAAACTGATCCGACACACTGAAAACCACAAAGAAATGTAAAGGGCTACCTTTTTAAACACATCCATCTGTATTCCCAGATTTAAGCATCCAATTAACCCATTGCCCCTGATGTTTAGCGAAACTTGTAATCAAAATAAAACCAAATTGAATGCAGCTTGTGCGAGACATATGTACACATTCTTTTCATCAAGGTCAAAACAGGTGACTGTGATGTCTCACAGAGAGGTTTACGAGATTCACAAACAATGTTACCTATCTCCTCAATAGCCTGCATTCTCAAAGATACTTTTACACTTTTTCCACCATATTCAAAATAATTGACACTTTTTTCGATGATAAATTGTCTATTCTACTCAGTTCTGATAACAGTCAAAAGATATATCAGGCAGACATTTGAAGATCAAAGCATAAAACATATAGCTCCACTTCAACAAAAGCAGCAAAAACAGCTAATATCCTTCCAACTTTTCAAAGAGTTTCAGTTTTCTTACAAAGAAACAACCACTTCAGATCTGCCTGGTCTGTGTAACCATGGAGGTCTGTTTTTACCTCCATGGTGTAACAAATGCTGACATGTTTGGTTTTCATTGGTAAGGACTTACCAATTCTTTGAATTTTACCCCCAAAAAATGTAAACATTTCAATATTAAAGGGACCATCAAGTGAAATGCAAAGGAAGTATAATTTGATAGTTACAAAACTTCACAGAGAATGCCTTGCCAGGTTGGAAATTTGTGGACACAAGGAAACAAAAATTTGAAATAAACTGTGACAAAATATCTAACCATGTCTTTACATTTTGTTTAACTACCTTTTGCCACTTTAGGATATCTAGCAATAATTTGTACCATCATACAGTTTCTTTAAAATAGTATATAAATATGCCTCTTACTGTTCTGGTTTATCTAAATCTGCAGCCCCCTCTTTCTGAAGGTGGTTCTTTATTTTAGCAAGTTCTTCTTTTTGAGGTCTCTGGAAGATGAAAAATACAGAGATAGCATTTTTTTTTTAAATTTATTACAGTAAATAATGTTGAAAAAGAGCATCAATCATACAGGGATACCATTTCATGAAATTAAATTTTAATTTTAAATTTAATTTTAAGTTTGTGATATCATGGAGGTTAAACAGAATGTTTTTACCTCCATGGTGATATACAGTAGCCCCAATTCAGAATAACACAACACAAAGTACAGTGTTTGAGTAATTATACTTCACTTAATTAGAACTGTGATCAACAGGCTATCCTTTTCCCACAGTTCCGACTAAAAGTGGTTCAAAATGACAGCTTCCTTTCAGCAAACAGGTTGCCAGTTGGTGATCGGTAACTTAATCACACAAGAGGACGGTGACAGAAGTAATAAAGTACCAGATCAAATTATGGTTCAGGAAGGACAGACTAGACAGATTAGTAACAATAGGTCACCTAAAGTTGAAAAGAAATAGACACCATTGATTACAAAGAGAAGAACAAATGCAGGTCACTGTTAATCCTGAAGGCAAAGAGGGAAACAGGCAAAGAGGTAACAGGCACAGACTGACAACAACTGTATCACTTAACAGGGTTAACTAACCCATGGAGTTGATTAACCTGACTGTGGGATCTATTTATCTCACTTTTACAGTATGTAATCAGTGATAGGTGAAGGGGTAAATACAAAATGTTGTCCACTTTATACACGATAATATGTAACTATGCATATATTCAGTAAGCTATTAGGCAATGAACTTCCCAAGGTAGAGCAATTAGGGAGTAACTGCTGACACCCTTGGCTGGGCTATAATCTGGGCTGGGATGGGAAGGGGTAGGAGGGGGAGGAGAGGAGAGGAGGTACGAAAAGGAGAACATAGTACAGGAAAAGAAGTTAGGTTGGTGTACGTGTGTGTACAGTAGGAAAAGGGGGTAAAATATATTTTGTTGAGTTCAATATCCAACATGTGGTTGTTAAATTAATTTTCCTCTCACCATGCATCCCTGATTTTCCAAACTTTGGCTTGATATTCCTCCCTACCTCCCTCCCCCACCCCCCCTCCTACTCCCCTGATTTCCGATGCTGGTGAGTGACCAATGACAAAAAATCCAACATCTTAAAATAAATCTGCCTGGCACAAGTAAATGTTTTCAAGTGTAAAACGAATGTTTCAATACTAAGGTTGATGCAACGAAATGTGAATATCACGTAAGGTCGGAATATTAATAATATTAACATTTGAATGGTAACATTCTTATCAAAAGAAACTTTCTTTTCTTATGACCAGAGTATCTATGGACAGTTCTTATGACATCATATGTATAACATACCATATCGTACAAGGACTGTAAGCTCTCCAGGTCAACCACAGACAAATCCATCTTGAGTACTGCTTGTTCCAGGTCCCTCATCTCGATGTGAAGACTGGACATGAAGATACCCACTGCCTGTGAGCGTTTGTCGTCAAGTAACTTTGCCACCTGAAGACAGAGACATATATATGAAAGGTTTGTCTCAATTAAAATGACTCCTTTACCGGCAATGAACAATCAATCTTGGTTTCAAGTCACCCGAATCACATCGCATCACACAATAATATTATACCATCATATGAGCTAATCCAGTCAATTGTATAGCCACCCCATGTGAAGTGTAAGTGATATTAACCGATTTGGGTCTTCCCCATGTATGCAAATTATGTATCTAAATTTGACTTTGTGAAATGACTTCCCTCCAGGACGATATAGCGACAAATAATCCATCATAATATAATCAATGTATTAATATGCACTTATGTAATGCATAGATGCATTACATGTGTGCTACAATTTAATGAAACTCTCCAGCGTTTCGACAGATGGCAATGTAATAATATAGGTTCTACCTAGTGCTTATGATATGCACTGTACAGACTTCTGTATAAAAGTAACACAATCTCGTGACAACACTCATCAGCATGCGAACAAACAAACTGTATTAATGGACAGACCTGTACAAATTGTGCAGATGCATTTGATAAAAACTGAACACTGATGGTTTATGTTTGCCTACTGTACATGCTTTTACAACAAACTGCCGGATATTAAATATGATGGAGGACAGTGAACTGTACTGCCGAACTGTCCAGCTTTCTTCCAGACTATCCAGCTGTCTAACCCCCTCCCCCCCCCCCCCATCAGTTTACCCTTTCAGAGCATCCCAGAGCTTTGACATTTTTTTAAGGTGAATACCTAAAACACCTAGAATAGCTAGAAACATTGCTAGCACTGAAATCAAATGGTCTCTATTCCTTGGCCTTTTATTGAATATCAAAATTCTGCCAAAGGCCATCATCCTGTTAGACCTCTACATTAAAAGGAGAGAATTATATTACCATTTTAATTTCAATTGTTGACATTATGAAATCAAAGGTCATCAATTGATCCTCCTAAGCCTCATTTTTTTCCCCCAGAGAAAACATTTAATACACCACTGGATGATACAACACATGTATGAACCAACTCAACTGTCTTTAAATCATGTCAAAAAACGAAACCAGGACTGAATGTTTCTGACAACCTCCAGGGGACATGTATCAAATATAAACTATAGTCTGAACATATCATCCACAAATAAACAGCAAACTAACTTTTCAAAATATACTAAGCCATGTATTAAATAACCTTGCTGTTGACAGTCCCAGTAGAGATGTTATGTATGGTTCTGAATTTACAACAGAAGAAGGCATTGTTTAGTACTATTTAAACTATTATTTCTGCTCCATATGTTTCATGAATACACTTTATTTCACGGTGAGTGGCATATAAACTCAAAGCAGATTTTTGCACCGATATTGAAATGAACAGTATTCCACTGCTGATTAGAGAAACAAAGATAAAGATCATTTGAAAACATTGAAATTTGTAATTTATAGTCTGCTAAAATGGTGTAATTTACCATTAAAACCAATATAGAGCACTAATAACAGCAGACAAATCAAATGTTATAGTTGATTAATTCATTTGACAATCGTTTGAAAACCCTGGAAAACCTGTCTGCATATTGTCATGGATCTTGTAGCACTTTTGTGGGGGGGGGGGGGTGATAT